>JAFIRS010004078.1:0-101459 GCA_018342105.1 Gonioctena quinquepunctata
TGACATTAAAAAAAATTTATTCAGCCCATAAAGTATAATTTTGGGTTTCATAAAAATAAAAAAATTTATATCTTTAAAAACCCCATTTTTTGAGTTTGATGATATATACATATATATATATATATATATATATATATATATTATATATATATATATATATATATATCATTAACAATTTTCCTTTAAAAAAGCATTCTTAAGTCCTAGTTGGCTATTTCTATGTGATTAATGTTTAAAAAATTTGGGGAGCACGCCCAAAAAAAATTTCCCCCAAATTTGGGAATTTAAATATATTTCCATTTCTGACCCCCACCCCCCTTTCCCCCAGGATATGGGATTTTTATTAAAACCCCGGGGAGTCCTAAACAACCCCTTTGGGCCACTGAATTAAATTAGAAAATTTTTCACCCCAAAAAAGTACAATTTTGGGTTTCATACTAATAAAAATTTTTTATTTTAAAAAAACCCTTTTTTGGGTTTGTGATATATACATATATATATATATATATATGTTTCACGGTTTTTATAAACCCCCCAAATAACGGGTCGCCTTAAACCCCTTTTTTCTAAAGGGGGCGAAGAGTATTTTCCCAGTGCAATGACATCATTCCATCATGTTATGCCCAAAAATTAGGGGGGTAAAAATTTTTCAATATAAAAAATTTGTATCCCTTTTTGAAACGGAGACCCAAATTATTCTTTTTTTCCCCAAAACCCCAAACAATTCCTATATTGAAAGGGCCTCTGTGTGTCCCGGGGTTCCTTATTCCCCTTTTTTTCAGTTAAAAATATTTATTGGGGATTTCAAATTAGGAGCTTGGGTATTGCAGAAATGTCCAGCAGAAAAAGTTGTGGGATGACCTTCAAAATTATAACGAAAAAGACAAAAGGTGAGAAATAATTCATATTCAGTATAATAATAACAACCCCTTTGAAGTTGATGAATATACATTTTTTTTTTTTAAAGGTTGATTATCGTATGAAAAACCCGATGTCCAAAATGGGATTTCGTGGGGTTTAGGTCGAAGGAATTTTTGTTTTAGTAGCCAGGACGAAAATACCAAAATAAAAGATCCCGGTTATATGGAAAAATCTGGAAAACTAAAAATTTTAAAAAGTCGATCAGTAATCTCCTCGGAACATGAAAGATATCGATTTTTCCCTTAAAAATAAATTCTGAATCGGGGAAAAAACTCTTCTGGAGAAACTAGATATGTGAATTATGGTTTTCATATAAACCCTGCGTATTCATCCCATCCCAGGGGGGGGGGAAAAAAAGGGGAAAATTTTGAATAAATTTGGGAAAATTGGTATTTGGGCTTATTTTTTTAAATAAAAATCACAAATTTCAGGTTTTTTAAACCAAATAAAAGGTTTGGAGGAGGGTTGAAAGTTCATAGGATACCAGTTTTTTAAAGTTCATGAGTTGTACCAATTAGGTCTTTTCAAATACATAAATACGTGTTTTAGTGTTTTCCGAAATTTAAACCCTAAAGGGTGATATAGGGTTGAAAATTTATATGATTGTTTCGTTACTTTTCAAGTTAGGATCATAAAGATTGGATTCGTTACAAATGAAGACAAAATTTTCAGTGTTCAGTGTATGGGGGGATAAACACTCCAAGTATGCAATAAAATGAACGAATAGCACAGCAGTTCTTTGAGAAAAATATATTTTTTATTCACGAAACTGAAAATAGCTGAATGAATTAATTGTTGGAAAGATAGATTGACCAAAGATAAATATGGAATACATTAGTCAAGGGTCAAGGCATTTGAGGGAAAACGATTCCTTCAAGTTTGGGAAAAAGAAGAATGTTTTAATTTCCACGTTGAAAATTCAAATATAACATGAATTCTGATAATTTTATCCAGTTTTAAATGTTATTTGGGAAATATTCTCATCAAAAATCTTTCCTGCTAGAGGACTTATAACGTGAAATCACTGAGATTTTGCCTCTTAAAAATTTTAAACTAGAGCAAGTTCCCCGGCCAGATAATAAGACCGCAAATCGCAGTCAGGAAAATTTCCATTCAAAATGCTTTCTCAAAAATTTCAAAAAAAAAATGAGATAAAACCCCCCCATATGATATTACCTCGATAAAACGTAAATTAATTAAATTTATCAGAAGGGAAAAGACATTTTTTTTCCCTTTCATGTTCAACGAGGGGACACCCTAACTATCCTCACCTCAGAGTCTGCAAATTTCTCAGATAATTCGGAAAATATATAATATCTTGGAATTACTAAACGTTTAAATAGTGACCAAAATTTATTTTTCAGTCGCAGATGATTCCCCATGATTTTATGAAATTTCATATTTTAACAAATCAATCTTCTTACCCCGAAGGGTTTAAATGTGATTTTTTAAAAAAATTTTTTCCCATTTCTTCTTTTCCACATGGGTGAAATGAATTTCGTCAATAAAAAAGTATTGAAACCTATAGTTTCGATGCCTCTCTGCATCAATGCCAAAAAGATTTCTGTGAGTACCCCTTAAAAACATTCCCCCTTCTTATCCATCCCTAAGGAGCCATGGTTTTCGTAAAATGAATGACTTTGTGTTCGAGTTTTTAATAAAACCAAATTGTTTTTTTGTTATCACATTTTGGGAAATTCAAAAATTTAACAAATTGTTTTTTTAACGTGTGGTTAAAATTTCAAAATATGTAGGAACATATGACCAAAAATACCATCGAACTTTTACGAAAAAAAAAAAAATATAACTTCAAATTAGCACGTTGATAAACCTTGATTAGTGTTCCAAGTTTCAAATTTTTTTCCTTTAGGAATTTTGGAGAAAACAAATTAAATCTTAATTTTTTCAAATTTACACCCTGGATCTCAGAGGGATGCATTTTAGGACATACCTTAATAGCAACTTTTCACCTCGAAATGAGGTGAGAGGAATCTGTAGATCGGAGTTTGTGAGTCTTATTCTGACTCACCCTGTATATATATATATATATATATATATATATATATATATATATATATATATATATATATACAGGGTGTAACATAAGTACGTTGAAATATTCAAGTGACGTATTCTGAGACAATTAAAAAAAAAAGTCTATATAAACTTGTGTCCGGCAATGCTTCGTTTCGGAGATACAGGGTGTTGAAATTGAATTTTTTTGTTCGCTTTTTAAAAATAACTTGCAAAAAATAAGTTATTTGGCCGAAATTTGGCACCCGGGGTTTCTTTGACGCGCGCTGCGTACGCTGTCATTATTTATTTCTAATTGCCCTAACATTTTTGACAGTAACCTTTTGGTACTTTTAATGAAAAAACTTTATTCCCACACCTTTTCCAAGTAAAAGGGACACTTCCTCAACAACGCTGGAGGTGATCGTTTCGATACTATTCTATATCGATGCATGTTACTCAGCTCCTAGGGCGCTAAGTGAAGTTGAGAACATTACAAAAACTAAGTATGTGGTAGGTCTCTGTCAAAATAAACTCACTTTTTTCCTATGAAATGTTTATCGAAAAATGATTTGCTCGAGACACAGATTGTTGAAATTTTCAAAACATGGTTGGTTTTTTGGTCATAAGTTATTTGCAACTGCAGTTATTTTCATCAAACTTTAGACACAGATTCTTTCAAACTGAGCTTAATCAAACGCTTTAATCAATCCAAATTTAAAAAAATTGTCAGATTCAATTATTCAATTAGAAAGTGCTACATTTCGAGTTTGTAAAAAAACAATTCGGAGAAGTACTATGTTATTTATTAGGCAATTAAACATATAAAAATTGAACGAAACAATTATTACAACAACTGTTCGAAGTGACGACCCCCAACAGTAAGTAATACAAGCTTCTGCTATCCTCATCAAAGAATTCCGCACCCGTTGAAAAATGCCGGGAGTGTTTCTTATCGTTTTGCAGCAAGCTATGATGCGATCCCTTAACATTTCCTCGTTTTCAATGGAGCTAGCATAAACTAGTGATTTTAGGTGTCCCCAAAAGAAAAAATCGACGGGATTGAGGTCCGGTGACCTCGGAGGCCAATGCTGAGTGCCTCCTCTTCCTATCCATCGTTGGGGATATGCTACGTCTAAGAAATTTCTTGCTATCAGACTAAAATGAGCAGGGGCTCTATCGTGCATAGACCAAGAGTGATTTCGGAGACCAATGGGAACATCTTCCATAAGCTGGACAAGCTCGTGTTCCAAAAAATTTTGGTAAGCATCTCCATTCAAACGTAAGGGAAGAAAACAGGGCCCAATTAAATAATCCCCAATTATGCCTACCCATACATCAAAAGAGAATCTGTCTTGGAAATGAGTTTGCGTTATCAAATGTGGGTTATCTTCCGCCCAGATGTGGTTGTTATGGAAGTTCATGATATCATTTCTTGAAAAATTAGCTTTATCTGTGAAGAGGATTTTCGATAAAATTTGGGGATGTTGTTCGACTTTTCTTTGAAGCCATTGAGCAAATTCGATACGTAGTTGAAAATCACGTAGCGTAAGTGCCTGGACACGCTGAATATGATAAGAATATAATTGCTGTTCCTCTGAAATTCTGAAAACGGTCATGTGACTCACATTTGAAGTTTGACTAATTTTTCTCCTCCAATTGCACAGTTCTTGTAGTCCGTGGCCGTCCTACTGCAAATTTTCTTTCAAAGCTTCCAGATTCGGAAAGTCGCCGGAAAAGATTCGCAAAATGTCGCTGCACAAGGAGTGACGCGTTGGGGACCCCTTTCCTGATAGATGCGTCTGCATCGGTTGAATTTCCGTCAGCCAAGCCGTATGCAAAACCATATCAGCCATTCCAGCATTGTAAAGTCGGGCATGGTACCAAAAATCACCTCATAAACTCGAACTGTGAATTTGTCAATGAATAGTTGAAAATGTGAAAGCGAAATTCTATTTTTATAAACGAACGTTAATGGCCTACTAGATTTAATTAAATTAATTTGAAAAAGGAGAGTGACAAAAATTATTGAAATCAAATTTGGCTATACTGATTAAGCAGTTTGATAATGCTCAGTTTAGAAGAAGTCTGTCCGGGTATACTGCGTATGAAGTTTGATGAAAATAACTAAAATTGCAAAAAACTTATGACAAAAACCAACCATGTTTTGAAAAACAATCTGCATCTCGAAAACAAATCATTTTTCGATAAACATTTCATAGGAAAAAAGTAGTTTATTTTGACGAGACCTACCACATACTTAGTTTTTGTAATGTTCTCAGCAACTTCACTTAGCGCCCTAGGAGCTAAGTAACATCCATCGATATAGAAAATTGTAAATATTTCGAAAACGATCACCTCCAGCGTTGTTGAGGAAGTGTAACTTTTTACTTGGAAAAGGTGTGGAAATAAGGTCTTTTCATGAAAAGTAACACAAGTTTACTGTTAAAAATGTTAGGGCAATTTGAAATAAATAATGACAGCGTACGAAGCGCCCTCTAGATGTTACATGAAAATGAATACGAAATAATGATTTCCTACGTCAAAAAACCCGGGTACCAAATTTCGTGCAAATAACTTTTTTTTGCAAAAGTTATTTTAAAGGAGCGAGCAAAAAAATTCAATTTTAACACCCTGTATCTCCGAAACGAAGCATTGCCGGACACAAGTTTATATAGACTTTTTTCTCAAAATTGTCTCAGAAATACGTCACTTGAATATTTTAACGTACTTATGTTACACCCTGTATAGTAAATCTGTTCTGTTTCTTTTATTTTCCCCTTTGTAATGATTTTTCTAATTACTTGTAATATGTAAGCTTTTATCAACTATGTAAACTTGACATGCTACAAACATATCATTTTCTGTAATAATAAAATTCAATTCTGTTCTATGTACCTACAAGTGTTAAGAACAAGTTCTGTATCATCCTACAACTTTGCAAGTTCCATGGGAATAATTAAGTGATTGTATTTCAGTGGCATATGATTCCACATTGGATTCCATGAACATCCCGTTCGTATATCCGAAAACGTGATATAATTTCACTTCCAAAACATCTTGTGTAACTTTCCATTATGCATCGTTAACGTGCTCGTACCCGGTCATTTCAACTGGATGATGCATTTAACCGGGGGCTATTTTTTGTCGAACGAGACGGCGATTGAGTCCGCCTTCAAAAATATGTTTCCAAATTTCACTTCTGACGCATGTCACACGAAAGGAATGTGAAGTTGCCTGGTTTGTTACCGAAGAGATTTTTAATGAAAGGAATTCTCTCTCTCTCTGCTTTTCTTTCGGTATCGCGTTTCACGTAATATCGAATACCTTCAGCTATTGTACGGCGAAAGAAAAAATACACTTTCCTTTCTGCTTGAAGTTTATTTGGTGGATTCTATTATGTTTCGAAGGAATAGTGTCAGGTATTTGCTATAAGTTCCATGACCCCCTGAGAAAATCAACAAAATCCAATGATCACTGGAGATATTATCGAGGTATTGTTGTGAATTCAATAATTACAGCAATATCTACTGGAACGAGACCCCTGTGAATTCGAAAAAGAGTTGGTTTTAGAGCCTACATAAGAAATTAAATGCGATATTTTCAACTCTGGTATTAATTCAATTGAACGCCCCATATAATTTGAATGATTTTCGGTTTTTGTTATAGTTTTGATTTCCTTTTCATATCATTTGGTTCATGCATGATAATTTTCGTGTTACTTCAGTCCACCATGTGGGCCCCACCAATAAATGTTCGACTTATTCCGATAGTCCAATTTCTCTATTTTTTAAATCTTCAGGTTTTCTTATTCTTAACACAAACACGTGGTGTAAACAAATCTCCTGAATATTGTTCTCCGTTTATTGGAATAAGAGAAATATATCACGAATAGTGAAAATTTAAGATGAATTATCTGATTTTTCGGCAATATATTGCAGAGTACCTCAGGAATCTGTGTTAGGCCCATCTTGTTTTTATTGTACATCATTATTTTGGCATGGGAAAACACTGACATATTTATCGAAGATCGAGCAATGGTGTGATTCAAACTTTATTTGTTTCAATGTGGATAAGACAAAAATTGGTTACTTCAAATTCAGGTATGATAACTTGCTACTTGATGGTATTGATATCGAAGAAACGCTTTGTACTGGGTTTCTTAGAATATAATATGGTTTTATTTCCTGGACACAGTACAAGCTGTATGGAAAAAGTCAAACAAAGGATTTAAAAAAACTTTTTAACAAAAAATTAAACCGACGAAATACGGAACTGAAAAGTAAAAAATAAAATACATTTTCTTAATCTCAATAACTACGCTCCTAAACTAATGTAAGTACCTAATTTTGAGTTGGCGCCAAACAAACAAGCAAATGAATTAGGTTAGGCGTGAAATGATGGCATCGAGTTGCGCGGTGACATTCTAATAATTTTTTTGAAGTAATTTAATGATCTTCGTTGATTGTTCGTTTGGCGTCGACTCAAAATGAGTTACTTACATTATTTTAGGAGCTCAGTTATTCAGACTATGAAGGTTTATTTTATTTTTTACTTTTCAGTTTCGTGGTTAAATTTTTTGTTAAAAAGTTTTTATTTTTCAATTTTTTGTGGCTGAAATCTACTAATTACTACCCACATGTTTTTTGATAACTTCAAAAATACTTACTTACCTACCTTACTTCAACTATTACCAATTGAATAATATGATTATCTACTTTACTATTTGTTGTAATATAAATTATTTTTGTTGTTCTGGTTAGTTTATTTCATTACTCTGTATATCATTCCATCCTCTCATAGAATAAAATGATTGTGACGGATGTAGGAGAACAAAAATAATGACATTAGCGATCTGTCATTGTCAACTACATATGTGTGCCAATGTTCACAAGTGAAAAATCAATTATCCCCTATTTTTCTACCCGTAAGAGTAGATAATTCCATTCGAAATCCAAATATGATCAACTATGAGGTTAAACTATCTAATAAAAAAAAAACATCCAAATCGAAGAACCCAGTACAAAGTTATGCCTGATAGAATCGGTTAACGGACCAGAATTCAGAGGGTGAGTGAGTGAGTGATCAATATCCTTCATTTTGCTACTCTTAGGGGTGGATTTCATCTTTTAAGTTCAAATGGGACCAACTTCGAAGTACACCCTATCCACTGGAGAAAGATTTATCGGAATCGGACGTATCAGTAGAAAGTTATGCGTGGTCATACATAAAAAAAATATACTCATCGATTAGAGAACATCCTCCTTTTTGGTTTCGTCGGTTAATAAAAAATGCATGAATACCAGCGAAAAACGACTGGCAAACACCTCATAACACAGGATAACTGTGCAGCCAATATTATGTCACAGGAAACCACGCAAAGTTCAATGCTGTTCCAAATCAATTTGAGTTAGTTACATTGATCTTGCTTTTTACATATATGGTAACACCTCCCATCTTTCAGTTTTCGCGACAGTAACTACTCCTCAAAACGAAGTTATTGAAATAAAATGAGTTTTTTGAATCATCAGAGAACTCCGTTTCGGTTAGATATAAAAAACTGACATCGAAGTTTATGAAATCAATAAATAGAGTATCAATTTTAGTGTTCCTCACTTTTCTTATATTAAGGACTATAAGATCTGGATGGAAAGTTACGTTGCGACCGTTTTTCTTAACTTGGGGTACAAAAAACGGTTTACCTATTAGCTTGTACATTCATAATAAGTTGAGATTCAATTAACATATCACATCATTATGTATGGAGTTAGCTACTGCATCATTTGCTGTAAGAGTTGTCGCCAATGAACTTGACATATTTACAGCCAGATCGACTGCCCTAGTAGAATCCCATATACGATATGGCATTGTGTTTAAGGGATTTTTTAGTAAAAAAAACCTAAATCAGGTATTTGTATTGCAGAAGAGATTTCTTGGATATTTGTGTATAGTATATTCTACCTATCTGTATAATTTTTACTAAATTTTTATTCTACCAAAATTTAGATTTATATTTTTGATCTAATTTTGTCAATGGGATAATGAAGACCATATGAGTGAGGGGGTTAACTGTAATAATACCAGAAAACGCAGTAGCGGGGAAAACTTGGTAATGACCCCTTTTTGGAACAAATTACTGAGATTTTTTACTTCCAGGGTTTCAGAGAGAGAAAAATCCCTAAAAATAGGATACACCGATACCTCCTCAAAAAACATTTGAATAATAAAATCACGATATTTCCCAAAGGAATCAAGACTCAGGAGAACTGGAATAGGGCCTGAACATATCATTTCAGCACTCGAAGAAATGCGCTGAGGAATGCTAAACATCACCCACAAGATGGTGAAATACCCCTAGAATAATAATTTATTGGCGCGTTCGTCAATATGTTTGGCAGCACCAATATATTTTATCCAAACCATTCTTGCAGTTCAGGAATGATGAAAAAAATATTCACCAATGAATGTGTGTATGAAATATTTCATTCATATTTCTATTTTCCTTATTCCAAACGCGTGTCGCCTGACGTAAGTCTTTCAATAATTCCATTTTCGGATCCACAATACACACCCCATTTATCAAGAACGCTCTGAAAGAATTGCAAAGAGAATAAATACGCAAGGGAGATATATATCTTGAAGAATGTGATGCAAGTAATAACTTGGAGCGTTTTTTAATACTGATGAATGTTCTTTTAATGAACATTGAATTGGAAATTATTATAGTCGGTCGCCGTATTCCACTAGCCAGTGGCAGGCGGTGTGTGTTGGTAATTTACGTAACAAATCCGGAATAATCTGTTTTTTTGGACGTGTAGGGGAGTTATGAGAGTCCAAAAAAATAAGTTCAAAAACTAAAACCCGACTACTGAAAAGTCACGCTCTGAAAAGTATGAAACAAAAAAATATTCTCATCTGAAATTGTTATGTACAAACTATTCAATATTTATCGTCTATTAAATGAACAACTCACACGTAATATATTTTAATGTTTTTAAAACATATTCATAGTGATGTTCAGAGGATAGCCGTGGTCATATGCCACCTACCCTAACAAAACAATACATTCTAACAGTAGTAAGCGATCATAAGCTTCGGGGCAAAGTGGCATATGATCTCAGACTAGTTCGGGAAATGCGTACTTCCCGGACTAGGCCTGGAAAGTGCTGCTTTCCACAAAGAAAAGCGTCCAGGAAGTGGGTACTTTGCGGACGGTTGCCAAAAAATCTCAATTTTCCCTTTCCCATCGTGTTAGGGGGCTCGAAGTGAATATTTCTGACATTGTTACAAAACTGGGGTTCGTGACTAGTAAAATTATCAACTGATTACTATCCTTTTATTTAACTCCACATAAAAACTTTTTAACAAAAAATTAAACCGACGAAAAAATCAACTGAAAAGCAAAAAATAAAATAAACCTTCTTAGTCTAAATGATAATTGAGCTCCTAAACTAATGTAAGTAACTGATTTTGAGTCGGCGCCAAACAAACTAGCAATTGAATTAGGTGAAGCGTAAAATGATGGCAGCGAGATGCACGGCTGCGTTTTGATGACTTCTTTCATAGATAATGATTTTCGATAATTGTTTGTTTGGCGCCGACTCAAAATCAGATACCAACATAAGTTTAGGAGCTCAATTATCATTTAGACTAAGAAGGTTTATTTTATTTGTTGCTTTTCAGTTGATTTTTTCGTCGGTTTAATTTTTTGTTAAAAAGTTTTTATTTTTTACTTTTTAGTTCCGTATTTCGTCGGTTTAATTTTTTGTTAAAAAGTTTTTATTTTCCATTTTTTTGTGGCTAAAATTTACCAATTACTACCTACTTTTTGATTACTTCCAAAATACTTACTTACCCACCTTACTTCAACTATTACCAGTTAAATAATATGATTATCTACTTTTACTATTTGTTGTAATATAAATTATTTTCGTTGTTCTGGTTAGTTTATTTCATCACTTTGTATATCATTCCATCCTCTCATAAAATATACTGATTTTGACGGATGTGGAACAAGAATAATGTCAGTAGCGATCTGTCATTGTCAACTACGTATGTGTGTGCCAATGTTCACTAGTGAAAAATCAATTATCCTCTATTTTTCTACCCGTAAGGGTGGCTAATTCCTTTCGAAATCCAAATATAAGGTATACCCTATCTATTAAAAAAAGAATCATCCAAATCGAAGAACCCAGTACAAAGTTATGCCTGACCAGAATTCAGAGGGTGAGTGATCAATATCCTTCATTTCGCTACCCTTAGGAGTGGATTTCATCTTTTAAATTCAAATGGGACCAAATTCGAAGTACACCCTATCCACTGAAAAAAGCATTATCGGAATCGAACGCCTCAGTAAAAAGTTATGCGTGATCATACATAAAAAAATATGATGGAAAAAAAATATACGGGTCGAATAGAGAACCTCCTCCTTTTTGGTTTCGTCGGTTAAAAAACCGAATAACACTGCACTCTGAAAATTAAATAAATCAATCACAATTCACTTCTGAAATACCGCGCGCATCACTATAGTTGAATAACTTCGCTTAGATTATTAGGAATGAACTGTCCCCTCGCTGTACGCTGTATTATATAGAGAGAGATATAGAAAATTCTCGTCAATTGCTTCTCGATTTCTGAAAAAATCTCGATTATTCTGTTGGAAAGCCCGGCGTGACGTCAACCAGTCAGTCACGCCACATTCTTGGAATAATAATCGGTGAACTGTGTTCGTGTTCGTTACAATATTTTGACACAGCTTTTATTATTGCCTACAAAAGGAAATTGTCACTCAGTGATAACTAGTTATAGTACGAGATCCCGACTTGGAGAATTCCTCGGAAATGCATCATGAACATTGGTCAAAATACATAGTGTTTCAAAATTCAGTATCAAGATTTCAGGGGCGTATTTTTCAGGTCGAAATAAGACTTTTTTTCTTCACAGTCTTTCAGTTTTCGCAATATAATGATCAAATTTGAAACAAAGGTTACGTTTTAGGGTTTACATCATCCAGTATGCCGAGTGATTGTAAGAATCTACAGGGAGATATTTTGTCAGAGGTCAATATATGCCATATAAACTTTTTTGTAGTGCGCCGCTGGTGGATTCTAACATATGCAATGAATTCTTTGTTTTTTTTTATAATTTTTTTGTCTTTCTGTAATTTTTACGCATCTGCGACCGTTATCGAGAAAACAAGTAAAATGATTTTTTGTAATTCGCTACATTTAATTAAAAATTTTAACAAAGGGGAAATCTATGATCGAAAAACGAAATGAAAATTTTAATTTTGTTTTCATAGAATTGCCTACATATCTTTCAGCTTCGGGATCAGTTCGTGAAAAAAAAACTTTATAAAATTGAAATTGACAATTTAACAAAAACCCAGTGTACACAATCAACAAAAGTACTACATCCACATCGAAACAGAAAAATTTTTGATTCCGAATTAGTTAAAGAATGCAAAACAGAACAACAACAACAAACGAACATTCACCAATACAAATCCAGAAAACACCGAAAAAACATACCTAGTTCGTGTGTTGAAAATTAAATAGGCGAGACATCAAGACCATTCACGGTGCACCAAAATGAACAAAACAATTATTCAAGAAATCGACAAATAACCCATTCTCGCATCTAATTGCGTTCGTACGGTGTTATACAATTGTCATGGATGCCTAGAAAAACAACTGTCTATACTGTTTCAGCAAACAACTGTCTCTCAATAAATTTTGTCGAAATTTTTTTTTTTTTTTTTTTATATGTTCTGGTTCCCACGAAAAGGGATATCCTGCAATGTTCAGAGAACATCGTGGGAACCAAGGGAAATAAGGTAGCAGTTGGTGTTCTTCTTAAATTTCTGGAGGTTGTATGCCTCGGGAACACCTCCCTAGGAATGAGTTCCAAAGCCTCGCAGTTCGTTGGATGAATGAGTCTTTGAAAGTGATGTTCTGCAGGTCTCCAAAGTGACCACGAAGGGGTGTGAAGACTGAACTTGACGTGTTAATCTCGAAGAGACTGCCAAAGGAGGAACGATTGTTGATATTTCAGAAGAGCATCGCCCATGAAAATATCTAAAAAATAGAGACAAATCGCCAACTTTTCTACGGTGTTCCAGACGAGTGAGCGAGGTTTGTAAGCGAGGCATCACCGACGAGACGAATTGCCCTTTTGGACAGAATCCAAGCTTCAGGATATGTTTAGGTGCCGCACTCAAATATGGGAACAGTATTCCAGGACAGGTCGGATCTGTGCCTTATAGATCATAAGCAGCTGACTGGAGGTGAGATAGCTCTTGGCACGAAACAAAACCAAGTTTTGGGATGCACTTTTGGCAATGGACCTCACGTGATTTTCCCGGGAAAAGGTTATTGCTGATAGTAATACCAAGCATCGATATGGATGACTTCAGTGGTATGGTTACTCCTGACAAAGTTATGTTAGGCACAGTGAGATCGGCTTTTCTAGAGAAAAGACATGCTTGTGTTTTGTTTGCATTGAATTCTACCGTTATTGGATCCCCATTCGAGAATTGTTGCTAAGTCCATATTTATATTGTTAACATTTCTTCCTCGTTCATTTCTGGTTTCACGAGCTGATATAGGGGCCCTGGAAGAGAAAGCGGTATGGAGGGTACTATCATCGGCAAAGCTGTGTACGGGACATGAAGTTGCTTTCAACACGTCGTTGATGTGAAGTAAAAATAGTGTTGGTGCTAGAATGGATCCTGCGGAACACCAGCATTTATGGTAGAGTGTCAGATGAAACTCCATCGACCACTACATGGAGAGACCTGTTAGAGAGAAAACTAGCAAGCAGAGAACACAGCTGAGGGGCAAGCCATAAGATGGAAGCTTGGCGAGGAGCCCCTGGTGCCAAACTCGATCGAACGCCTTGGAGATATCTAATGCCACAGCTAAAGTTTCTCCATACTTTTCAATAGATAGCTGCCATATATGTGAGACGTATGCGAGCAGGTCACCAGTTGATCTCTGATGGCGGAAGCCATATTGCCTATCATTGATAATTCCTGAGTCTTCCAGATATTTCATGAGCTCGATGTTGATGGCTTTTTCCATGACCTTCGAAATAATAGATACCAGTGCGATAGGTCTGTAGTTGCTAGGTAGGGTCTTTTGCCCTTTTAGGACTGGCTGTACCTTGCAATTTTCCAATTGGACGGAAATACTCCCAAATTGTAAGAGTGGTTGAACAACTTGCAAAGAACAGGTGTTAGTTCGGGGCACATTTCTTGAGAACAATCGGCGGGATTCCGTCAGATCCACAGGCTTTGTTGGTGTTGAGACCCAGCAAAATCTTTCTGATAGTACGTTGGCGAAAGGTGATCTCGGGCATGTGACTGTCAATAGGTGTAATGTTCGGGGTTGTTTTCCCGAAGAATCCAGAGTGGAATTTCCAGCAAATAGGTGCGCAAAGATATTGGCTTTTTCCTGGGAGTCGTTGCTAGTGTTCCATCTTCTTTGGTTAGGGGAGGAAAAGAGCTGGAAGTGAAGTTTCTTCCCACAGCTTTGAAAGACCAAAATGAACGGGATCCGTTGGGACATTCAACAAGTTTTGATCTTATTTTGGCATTATGAGCATCTTTTGAACATTCTATTGTCTCTTTGCTATGCCTCTAGCCTCAACGTATGCTGCTCTGGTCTCCAGGTCCCGGATTTTTTGCCATCGATGGTATGCTGCCTGTTTGGAAGCCACAGCTCTAGAGCAGTTTCTGTTAAACCAGGTCTTATCGGATGATGTTCTTCTTTCGGTATTCGGTATGTAGTTTGCATCCCCAACATGATGATTTCAGAAATTGTCTCAGCACATCGTGTTGGATCTACTGAAGAGAAACAAACCTCTTCCATGGAAACGCTGAGAAAACATACGAACCTTCCCAGTCGGCCGAATTGTAATGCCACATGAGACGGGGTGGTATTGTGCTGCTCGATGGTAAATGGAAAGAGATGTTGTGGAGATGAGGGTGTGATCAGAGTTTCCAAATGGGGCACAAACTTCTATTCTATACAGGTCAGGATTGGTGGTGAGGAAAAGATCTAGTGTATTGGCAGACTGGTTGTTGACATCAGGGATGCGGGTTGGTAGCTCGACCAGTTGTTCTAGACCATGAGTGATGGCGAAGGCCTCGGCTTGACGACCTGCATCATCTGTTTTGTTAGAGAATTTGAGCCAGGCAGCATTATGTACATTAAAGTCCCCATGATTATGGTTTCAGCTGTTGGATGGTTTTCCTGAATGTAGTCCAGTTTGAGTGATAAAACTCAAAGAGGTTGTTATATGAAGGTTCATTAGGTGATAGGTAAAGGCAGCAGAGGAACTTAGTCACTTTGGTATCAGATAGCTTAAACCACATCACATCAAAGTCTTTCGGTTCCAAACTCTCTTCACGCTGGCATGAAAGGTTAGCCTTAGCGTAAAGGCAGACTCCACCTTTGAACCTGAATCGAGAATGGAGTTCGTAACCAGGACAAAGCATATGGACCTTGTTGGTGGACGAGTTTACTTGTGTTTCTGTTAGAGCCAGAATATCCGGTTTTTTCGTCTGTAGGTGATGGTGGACGTCATTGATGTTCTTGTTGAGTCCACGGATGTTGCAATTAATCTTTAATGTTGAGTCCCTCGAGTACCTCTCGCCCGGAAATCCGAATGGAGAGTATTTTACTTCCGGAGTGTTTTACTCTAGGAGACTTCATCATTATTACTAGATAAGTGTCTTAAAATTGTTGGCGAAATCAACAAAGAATCATCAAGCAAACATCTAGAGTCAGCGTTCAGGGGCCGGAAAAAAAAGGAATATCCAGAAATGGATAAGTGTTTAAAATTGTTGGCGAAATCAACAAAGATTCATCAAGCAAACATCTAGAGTCAGCGTTCAGAATTTGTAAAATTTTTTTTTTAGATGTACCCAGCAAAATCTCAAGCAATTTCTAAATTATTATTCCGATAGGAAAATTTAGAATATACAAGTTTTCAATGAACTGAATTATTATTTTGAAAACACATGGATATATTTCATTGATTCAAAACTTCAACTCGAAAATCCTAGTCGAAAATTCGAGTTTTTTCCGAAATTATCTTTTCTGCAGAACGCTTTGGATAAATGAGCACGCCACTGGAAGGGCAGTGCCACCACCGGAGGATATTGCTTTGTACAGACTCACTTTCTCGTGTTATCTTTTTTCGCCATTATGATTTAATCAAAGGATATGAAATATAGCCAGTTGGTAATTCGTTTATGAAGCAGATTGTCCCTGTCGATGTATTTTTTGTTTGTTTATTACATGTGTACATGCCGCCATGAGTCCTTGAGTAAACATATGAAAGGCTGAGGGTATGAAAAAGGCTATCAATTATACCGGGTGATTCTCCCCTGTAACTTTTTTATTATTGAAGATAGAAAAACGAACTTTGGGGGTTGTGTATTATAGTTCAATTTACATTTTTTTACATATATACTTGCTTTGCCGTACTTCCGGTTTGACCGGAAAAACCCCAACTTTCATTTTTAAACGGGACATCCTATATATTTTTACTTATTTCATCGGAATGACATTCTAAATCCAACAACACCTCACTTGTCAATATTTGACGAATAAAGTCATTTTTATTCCAATTTTTATTTCTCGATCTAGAATGCCATGGATCGTGTAAATCGCTTCATTCTTGATCAAGTAACATGGGAAAAATACGACTTTGAGGCTTATGACTTCACAGTCATTTTGAGAATTATTTAAAAGTCTCAAATTAGTCCATTGAGTTTCTGAATTTTCAAAATGACCTCCTTGATCACGGCAAAGTTCAACTTTTTCAATTGTTGTGATGTTCTGCAATGCCACCCTCACTTTATACTCCAGTTCTTCACGAGTAGCTGATGCTCTGTTATACACCGGATTTTCAATTGTTCCCCAGAGAAAAAAATCTAGCGGAGTAAGATCTGGTGATCTAGATCTGAAGATGTCCGTAAGGGCCGATCCACTTTTCTGGGAAGGTGTCATTCAGATGTTCTCTTACGACTTGAGAATTGTGAGGTGGCACTCCATCTTGTTGAAAATAGATATCAACTTGGTTAGCCAGTGGCAAATCTTCAATGAAAGCATTAATTTGATCTCTAAGGAACTGTAGATATCTTTCCGCAGTAAGTTGTCCGTCGAAAATTATTGCCCCAAAAGTTTTCCTCCGATAATACCCATCCAGCAATTGAAACCAAATCGTTCTTGAAACTTTGCTTGTTGCATCAGATGTAATTTGTTTGAGACCAGTACCTTTTATTATTCCGATTGAACAGACCCAAGTTGGTGAATCGAGTTTCATCTGAATAAATAATTTTAAATGGAAAACGTAGTCAAAAGCCAGTTGCAATAAGTTAGTCTTCGGTTGTGGTCGTTATCGTAAAGATGTTGGTGTAGTTGGTACTTGAATGATCGATAATTATATTTGTAAAGAATCCTCCAATAACTTATATCACACCCAGAAACAATTTGGCGAATTGATGCCGTACAATTCACTTCAACATAGGTCAAAACGTATACTTCTTCTTCTTCACTGACGATGAAGTTATTGGCATTTTCCATTCCAGTTTTGGAAAATAATGCCGAGTGGGATGGCGACGATTAGGGAATCTCTGAGCATAAATTCGGGCTGCATCAGTTGCATTCTTTTTTGCTTCTCCCTAAATTAGCAACATGCCAATTCTCTCGTTTCTAGTATAATCTTCCATATCAAATTATAAACTACGCAACAAATACATTTTTGAAAGTGACAGCATATTCATTAGCCTATTTGTTTAGCCCATTTGTTTAGGTAGTCCTAGCAACAGCTTCAATTGTTTGTCACGGATAACTAGAATAATAGGACTTAGTGCCTACGTATACCGAATACGTATTATTTATTATTAGGTATGATCGCTTCTTGCAATTATTCAGAAAAATAGTGAAAATAAAGTGAAAGTGTGTGGTATCAAATTATTCGTAAGAGAATGATCTTTCACAAAAAGCCGACGAGCCACCTCCTTTCCATTTGAAAAAATCAAGTTAACTGGAAAAATTCATATTCGCAACCTTTAAATAATTCTTAAAAGTCATAAGCCTCAAAGTCGTATTTTTCCCATGTTGCTTGATCAAGAATGAAGCGATTCACACGATCCATGGCATTCTAGATCGATAAATAAAAATTGGAATAAAAATGACTTTATTTGTCAAATATTGTCATGTGAGGTGTTGTTGGATTTAGAATGTCATTCTTGATCGAAATAAATAAAAATATATAGGATGTCCCATTTAAAAATCGAAAGTTGGAGTCATTTCCGGTCATACCGGAAGTACGGCAAAGCAAGTAAATATGTCAAAAAATGTAAATTGAACTCTTATAGGCAACCTTCCAATTTAGTTTTTCTATCTTCGCTAATAAAAAAGTTATAGGGGTGAGCCACCTAAGAGAATCACCCGGTATATAAAAATAATAACATCTCTGTCCTCAATTATGGTATACATGTCTCTAAAATCCTTTGAATATTGGAATTTGAAGGAGATTCAAATATTTACTCTGTTCTCAAAAATATTGACATTTTGTTCCTGTCAGTTGAAAAAAAAACAAAAAGGGCAGGAAATCAAAATCACATCCGTTTTCACAAAAATACGGAAGGTGCAATTAGAGAAAATAGTGGTTTGTATATAAGAAGAGACCGAAAAACTTGCCCATTGACTTATGAGCAGCGCAAAGGAATTTTAAAGTTTTTAGCTGTTTAAATCCTGAATACCTTGATTACATTTTCCTTCCGAGGTCGAATCAGTTCTATCGGAGACAATGATTGAGGTGTCATCTGCATACATGGTTAATGGATGTTGTTGCAGTTGATTCATCTAGATTTTTGATATTAAATAAACACAAAATTAGGCCCAGAACTGACCCCTGTGGAACCCATCCGTTGAAAAAAAATGCAGTTTTTAGGTCCATCTGTGAAATTGAGTCGATCGTTCAGCGTTGGTATAGTACCCGGAAAGTAGTTGTTTCCATTCTCCAATTGAGAATGAAGAATTGACAATACCCCAAAGTAATTCTGTTGAATATTTTCAGAAGCTCTCAAGAGATGGCGTAAATTTTGACCTCACAGTCGTACAAAGAATTCGCAATTTCGATGTTTCATTAAAGTGAATACTTGTATTGTACTGGCACCTTCGCAGATGGCATTGAAGTGAATTACCAGACCCATAACTCAAACAATTGAAGAATTCTCGAAGAATATAGAAGCGGATTCGAGTATCTTTTGTTATAAATAATTTGGGTGTGTCCCGCAGATTCAGACATAACAATCCTGATTTTTTTCATTCGACCTTGGTCACGTTTGAATATAAAGTATTTCCAAATGTGGGAGCCATCAACAACGTACAATGTTTATGTTCTATTAAAATTTGTGCTGCACATTCCGCTGATGGATACCTTATAAAGATCCTCCTGAATGTATAAGTCCGGAATACAATTCTTTTGAAAACTGTCACCATTTTAATAATTCATGCAGATTTGTCTCAGACCCAATTCGATGCCAGCAGCGGAACACTATATTTTGGCATTATCTCAACCCGGATCCTCAACTATCATTATTATTACTGGTGTTACAACTCTTCAAAGCTACAGTCCAGTTGTTTTCCGCAATCCATGTCTCTCACTCTCTTTTATTGATAATAGTTTTAGATAAGGATGCTAATAAGGAAGATGAATATATAATGTGGTATCACCTGATTGGTTATGTAATAGTACCTCTATGAATATTTTGTTATAGAATTAATTTAATGAAATTCTGTCTATAAATATTTCTGCAACAAAAATTACGACACTCTCAATCGGGACTATTTCCAAATTTGTATAAGAAATATAAAAAATCTCTAGATTATTTTATAAATGTAAGAAAAAAATATTGTTAACTTTTATGGCAGATTCGAAAACTTAACATACCTTTTTTCTCCTAATTTTTCAATTTTAAACTAAAAGGCCGAGAGAAATCTTTAAAAATGCGTAACGAAACATTTTTGTTAAAAAATTGTGGTAACTGTATACTTCTTACAGCAGTAATATTATGTTTATGAATCTGATTAAAATGGGCAACGGTGGCAGTTCAGGTTGACGACAGTCTTATCGATATCTGAAGCATCGATCCGGTTTTTGCCCCCACTTTTTCCGGAAAGGAAACCAAATTCATAGAAACCAAAACTCTAAATAACAGACAACTTCTTTCCCCCAAAAACCAATTTAACGCTTACATAAACGCACAGCGCAGGAAGTAGTAACTACGGGTGTGAAGTTATCCACAACCACAGAATACACTAAGAAAAATGTAACTTGTATCTGTTTCTCGTTAAAATGACAATGGAGGGCTTATTTCAGTTAACGATCAAATTCTGTAGGTTGATGAATGTGAGAAATGATATTTAGAATGCGTTGTCCCCGGGGACGGGGGTGTAATCCGGGTGAAATTTGAAAAATTAAATATATTAAACGGCTGTAGAGTTTTTAGTTTGAAAAATTGGAAAAATCATTTGTCGCCCCGTCGGAGGGTGAGTTTTGGGGGTGAGAATATTGAAAAAATCAATATTTAGTTTAAACGACGGTGTAGAGGTTTTCTAGTATGCAAAATCGAATTCAGGAGGTCGAAATACATACCACCTGATATATGAAATGATTTGTCGCCCCGTCGGAGGGTGAGTTTTGGGGGTGGAAATGTTGAAAAAAATCAGAATTCAAATTAAACAGCAGTGTAGAGTTTTCTAGTATGCAGAATAAAATTCCGGAGGTCAAAATACATAGCACCTGATATATGGAATCATTTGTCGCCCCGTCGGAGGGTAAGTTTTGGGGGTGGAATTTTGAAAAATAATTTAATGTTTAGTCGCGGTGAATTTTTAATATGTGAATAAATAATAGATTCAGTTTAAACGGCAGTGTAGAGTTTTCTAGTATGCAAATGATTCCATATATCAGGTGGTATGTATTTCGACCCCTTGAATTCGAGTTTGCATACTAGAAAACTCTACACCGTCGTTCAACCTGAATATTGATTTTTTTCAATATTCTCACCCCCAAAACTCACCCTCCGACGAGGCGACAACTGATTTCATATATCAGGTGCTATGTATTTCGACCTCCTGAATTCGATTTTGCATACTAGAAAACTCTACACCGTCTTTTAAACTGAATATTGATTTGTTTCAATATTCTCACCCCCAAAACTCACCCTCCGACGGTCGCAAATGATTTCATATATCAGGTGCTATGTATTTCAATTTCCTGTATTTGATTCTGCAAACTAAAATACTCTACAGTGCCGTTTGCATGTATATTTAATTTTTTCAACATTTCCACCCCGATTACACCCCCGTCCCCGGGGCAACGCATTCTAATTATCATTTCTCACATTTACCAACCTACAGAATTTGATCGTTTATGGAAATAAGCCCTCCATTGTCATTTTAACGAGAAACAGATCCGAGTTACATTTTTCTCAGTGTATTTTGTGGTTGTGGATAACTTCACACCCGTGTAGTAACTTCATTTCAAAAAATATTTCAAAAACATTCCAAACTACATAGAAAAACGCCTACACCAGCGCCCAGAGGGCGTACTAGGCGTTTGGAGCCAGGTGGAAATCTTTCCCCCACACATAATCCAGAAACCCCATTTCCTGTCCCTTAAAGAGATAATGAAATGTACATATGTGAATTTGGAACTGTAGATAATGCCGTACTAATAGCCAATAAAATTATAGCGGAGGTGCACGTTAAAATACGTAGCGTAGTAGCATAATTGCATATCAATGAGCACGAGTTATGTCGATAGATATGCCGTTCCTCTGCATGAAAAATGTCATGACCTAAAGCACACTAGGTATACGAATTTGTAAGGTTATTGATGAACACTAATTTCTAACTTTTGTTTGAAGGTTGTAGACGATGTGGTAACTTGATTACTATCGTTTCGGACGTCCGCGTGAATACTAATCAGTATTCACCTGAAGACGATTGCAGATACAAGCATTCGAAACGTCGTGAAAACCTTTTAAATACATTAAGACGATGGACGTCCGAAACGATAGTAATCAATTTCTAACTTGTCAGAGTTATTTTTGTTTCCATAGCACAGTTTTGATTTTTAAAGTTTCAAAAATAGAATTTGATAAATTCAAAGTTTGATTCAGTTCCGAGTGAAGGTGCTTTCAAAATGTTTGACCTATTTAGCGATTGATTTATTCGCAAAATAATTATACCTTCCGTTTTAATGGTAAAATTGAAGTTATGAATCTGGTTTCGTTCAATTTTGTATCCCGAGCATACTTACGATATACCTCAATTTCCTCATAATATTTCGACAAATAATAAGTGTATTAGGATTGTTATCCATACGATTATCGATCCGAAACCATCAATGGAGTCGTCGTGGAAATTAGAATCTAGGGAAATTGCATCCAATGCCCTTTCCACAGACATTCACTAACTATACAGGGTGTTTCAAAATTCAGTATCACGGTTTCCAGGGGCGTATTTTTCAGGTCAAAATGAGACTTTTTTTATCCATAAACATGTGTGTCCGCAAACGCTTCGTTACCGATCTAGATTTTTAAATTTTTTTCTTCATAGCTCTTTCAGTTTTTGCGATATTAAGATCAAATTTAAAACATTGGTTACGTTTTAGGGTCTATATCATACAGTATGCCGAGTGATTGTGAGAATCTACAGGGATATATTTCTTCAGGGGTCAAGCCCTTTTTCGTCCCGTAAACTTTTTGTAGTGCGCCACTGGTGGATTCTAGCAAAGGAAATGAACTCTTTGTTTTGTTAATAATTTTTTATGTCTCTTCTTATTTTTACGCATCTGCGACCGTTATCGAGAAAAAAAGTTAAATAATTTTTTATAATCCGCTAGAGTTAATTAAATTTTTCAATGAAACAATAAAAAATAGAATTAGTGGGATTTGATTGACATTTCAATTTTGAAGTTTATTTGAAAGTTGGTGGATGTCTCATCGTGTATTCGTTTAACATTAAAATGGAAAATGAACCATATTCATTCGAACATCTGGCTGACATCCATTTTGTTTATGGTCTGGCTAATGGTAACGGACTTGAAGCTCAGAGGTTGTACGCGCTAGGATTTCCTAATCGCCGGCTTCCCAACTATATAAATTTTAGAAATTCCAATCAGCACCTTCATATTTCAGACTCCAAGGCACGATGCTGGCAGACCGCGACAAGCACAAGAGATGAAGAGATTTTAAATGTTATCGACGAAAATCCTGGTATGAGTACTCGACAAATAGCACGGGATTTGGATGTTTCCCATTCAACTGTCTGGAGGGTTTCACACGGAAACATGCTATACCCATATCATATTCAGCGCGTCCAAGGTTTGCTTCCGCGAGATTTTCCACGGCGCTTGCGCAATTGTACTAGGGATCCTGCATTTTTATCTCGTATCCTTTTTACCGACTAAGCTCACTTCACACGCGACGGAGTAGTGAATTACCACAACGTTCATATTTCAGCACTAGAAAATCCACACATGATCAGACAATCTCGACACCAGGAACAGTTCAGCGTAAACATATGGGCAGGAATAGTAAGAGATACTTCAATTGGTCCTTTTATTTTACCGCCAATTTTAAATGGTGCCACATATTTAAACTTCCTACAGAACGAATTGCTTACATCATTAGTGGAGGACATGCCTTTACAAGTCCGTCAACAAATGTGGTTTATAAACGATGCCCCCCCGTCATTTTCGAGTCATCGTCCGCGATTATTCAGATACAGTGTTTCCCAATCGGTGGATTGGCAGTGCAGGTCCAATTGCTTGGCTTCCACGGTCCCCAGATTGCAACCCGCTGGACTTCTTTTTATGGGGACATCTAAAGGGCCTAGTTTATGGTGCAGAACCAGTGCCTTCCATCGAAGTTCATACTGAACGAATTATGGATGCCTTCCACACCGTAAGAAACACTCCCGGAATTTTGAAATGCTTACGGCAGTCTATGAGAAGAGGAGTGGAAGGTTGTATCCTCAGAAGAAGGAGAACATTTCCAGCACTTTTTATAAAAAGTCAAGGTTTGTTAGGTTTATTATTTTTTCGGTAATGTTCAAGGAAACTTGAAATTTAGATCACAAACCAAATAAGTATCGTTTTTTGTTTCCATTGTGATAATAGGTTCTTCCTTTTGTTAAAAATTTTAATTAAATGTAGCAAATTACAAAAAACGATTTTACATTTTTTCTCGATAACGGTCGCAGATGCGTAAAAATTCCAATCCACAAAAAAAATTACAAACAAAACAAAGAATCATTTGCACATGTTAGAATCCACCAGCGGCGCACTACAAAAATTTTTATGGGGCGGAGAAGGGCTTGACCCCTGAAAAAATATCTCCCTGTAAATTCTTAGAATCACTCAGCAGATTCGGAAGAATTTCTAAGATACCTTCTGGTAGGTTTACATGAAGATTTAAACAAGGCGAGTGCAGAGATTCATCCATCACCAAACGATTTTGTTATCACGAATGATAATCAGAAAGCTTCCATTTCTTGGACAAGATATCTGTCTACTCATAATTCCAAAATTGTGGATACATTTGCCGGTCAGCTGAAGTCTATATTGAGATGTACTTTTTGTAATTACTGCTCCGTTACTTTTGAACCTTTCTGGGTACTTTCAATCCCTATTCCAGACTTGCCAAACGAAGTCGTGAATTTAACACAATGTATTGAACTGTTGACAGAAGAGGAGATTTTGACTAACGATGCGAGCCCATACTGTTCAACTTGTGGAATGAAAAGGGAATTCAAAAAGATGATTCGTATACAATCATTTCCAAAAATTTTAGTTATACATTTAAAACGTGTTTCTTCGACTGATGGCAGTAAATTGGACAATGTGATTAATTTTCCCATACAAAATTTGAATTTGGACCAATATTCTGCTCAGGATGGAATGAATACTCTTTATAATATCTACGCCATATCTAATCATAGCGGCAGCATTTCCAATGGACACTATACTGCATATTGCAAACACCCTTATTCTAATTGTTGGCACCTCTTCGATGACTGCCGTGTATTTTCCAAGATTGATTCTCTCAGCTCCCAGGGAGCATGTGTCCTTTTCTATGAGAAAGTTGATGATCTGATTTCTGATGGTGTTGTGGGTTTTTCCGGATTTTCCTCCAACTGAAACAGCAAATGCGCCATCACTCCGAGTCCCGGGCTTCAATCAAGATTTTCATCTTAATATTATTTTATATATAAAACTTTGCTTTTTTTTTTTTAATTCTGAATAATGTTTTGTATATATGTATGATGCAAACCTCAAAACGTAACCTATGTTCCAAAGTTGATCTCAATATCGCAAAAACTGAAAGAGCTATGAAGAGAAAAATAAAAAAATCTTGAAACTTTAACCCTCTGTAGATCGGTAACGGAGCGTTTGCAGACATATGTTCATGAAAAAAAAAAGTCTTATTTCGACCTGAAAAATACCCCCCTGAAATCTTGATACTGAATTTTGAAACACCCTGTATATCTTTAGAAAATGGTAATAGTAATACATAAAAAATGCATTTTATACACTATTAAAAAAATCGTTGGACGAAGATGAAAGAAAAATCTGTAAAGACAACCTACAAATGCTGTTCATTGAATACATTCTTTGGTGTCAAGGTAAAGTACGCTTTGTGCTCTGTGCAGAGAATATAATATAGAAATGCCGATAAAACGAAACTTATATATGCATATTTTCAGGTATCATTCCATCATCAGACTAGGTCAAGACTATCGACGGTACCCACTATCGAATTGAAAAATACCTATGCTGGATATCTAGGATACAAATCGAACACCAATATTCGATACTTTCGTTCACCATTTAGACCGGGAGATGGTGACACAAAATATTAGGTCATTTGTACCAGTATGGCGGTTCTTCAGGGGTCTAATTACGGAATGACAAAAAGAAAATGATGGTCATAGCGCTGGTACCGGCGGCCCAATCGCGTGGGCGTTAATCGAACGTGTCGGATAAATAACGAGTGCCGAACGATTTGTTCCACAAAAATGCTCGTATTTTCCGATAGCCGATAAAAAAAGAAGTAGGCGGTAGCTTAATGCCATACTTCTCCGGTGTGACTTACAGCCCGACATACCGACGCGAATACATTGATTTAAAAAAAACAATTCAACCATTTGTACCAGGCTAATTTTTGCGCAGGTAATCATCGTCGAGTAGCCATTCACGGAAATCACCTTGCAATACTTTTCCGACGGTTCCCAATGGCCGCCATACCACAGCAAGGGAGTGAACTTTTTTTTTTGCTAAACGATTTGTACCAGCCTAAATCTTCTTTCAACAGTTCTCTCATAAATAGAAGTCTGATCATGCCATACCTGTGGGAGGTGGCGGATATGTACAATATTTTTTCAAAATTCTAAGATTTTATTCGTAATTCGAACGATTTGTACCAGTATGGCACTAATTTTTCCTGTAAGTTTGGGTTTAACGAATATAAATACAAAATTTCAAACACCTAGGTGGCGGCAATCTTGTCTTATAACCAGATGTTATGTCGTATAATATTGTACGGCTACCGGCGCTCGAGAGATTCCTCGAATTGTAGAGGTGAAGAAGAGAAAAATGAAGACGAAGGTAAATATTGAGGAAAATAATTTTATGTTGACGATTTGCGATTGTGTATTGCGCTTGTGTGGATAAATTAAATAATTTATAGATACTGATGCAGTAAGCAGTGACGATGACGAAGAAAACGAAGTCGAATATGCCGGGGATTTGGTTCAGGAGACGTTTAAAGTCCCTTGAGTTTTGTAAATCTTTCGGAATAAACTGCATTAATATTGATATTGCATATAATTTTTTTCACATGTACCCGTCACGATATTACAGGTGGGCTATTTCGATAAATGGTTTCAAGATTGTATTGGTTGTCGACATATCAGAGCGAGTGTGGCAGCTCCAGCCCCCTGGTCACGGTATAGGCTTATTTTTCAACACAAAAAAAAAACAGAAAATTATTTTTTCGAGTCCACCACACTGGCACTTCGCCATAAGTACAGTGTAATTTTCCAAAAGCATAGTTTTTTTTTCAAGTTTGGAATATTTGAAATGCCATACTGTTACAATTCATTCATATTTTTTTTTCATATGTTTCTCGAGTGTAACAGACTTCCGCCCCATAGTTACAGTATGGGATAATTTTTTTTAGGTTGAATTTTATCCAAACGAACCGAATACGATGATGCCATACTGTAACAAATGATTTTATGTCTTGTACCTTGAAAACGTGTCGAAAAAACAAGTTTTTCAAGTATAGCGCTACTTTTTTCCCTCTACTAGAAGTATGGCAAATATAATAATGGTCACATTGTATCATATCATTTCCAGAAATCCAAATGCCATACTGGTGCAAATCGTCAATTTTTTTTTTTACATTTTGGTTTAAGTCCGACAGTCGTCCGCCCCATGGTTACAATCTGGAATCATTTTTTTTAGGTAAAATTACATCCAAACGAACAGAATACGATTCCATGATGTAAAAAATGATTTTACGTATTTTACAGTCGTTTTTTCAAAAGGTGTCGAATAAATAAGTTTTTCAAGTATGGCAGCACTTTTTCCCCCTTCTAGACGTATGGGAAATATAATAACGGTCACATTTTATCAAATACTTTCAAAAAATCCAAATGCAATACTGGTACAAATCGTTTGGCGAAAAAAAAAATACTACTTTCCGGCGGTATGGCGGCCATTTGGAACCGGAATAACTTTATTCACTCAATAAATACAAATACAAAAAATTGGATAGTTACATGGCAGAAGTGAATAATTCCTTTTAGCGATAAGTGCAAGCACTTGTTTGGCGAAGAAAATATCAAATCAAATGTTTATAAATAAAAAATATATATAAAAAAACAATAAAAAAAAATAAAAAAATTTAGTGAAGCAAACAAAACCAAGCAAATCAGCGTCGGGTGATATAGAATGTGCCTAATAACAATTTGAACTATACTACTTACTATACTATTACATAATTATAAAATATAAAATATAAATGTAAAATTTAAAATGTAGGATATAAAATGTAAAATATAGAATATAAAATGTAAGATATGAAATGTGGAGTTTAAAATGTACAATGTAAAATGCATCATGTAAAATATAAATTATGAAATGTATAATCTTAAAAACATTAATTAATGGGCAATGGACAGTGAACAGTAAATTATGAACAACAAATAATAAACATTAAACGATGAAAAATAAGCATTATGATAATGATAGTGTTCATATTTATCACTAAGTTCCGTCTACTATTCCAATTTGGATCAAATGAGGGATATTTAAATAAAGATATAATATGTACTTTTTCATTTAACTCTATCCTACTGACGTTTCTATTGAATTGTGTACGATAATTCTAGGAGTGTCCAGTATATATGTTCTCAATTTTTTTTTGAATAAGTTTCTAAGCTGGTTTTTCACTTCATTCGGGAGAATATTAAAAAGTTTTGGAGCCAAAAACTCGTTTGATCTTTGACCGATTGATTTAGTCATGAACGGAATGGGATGTAGATCTTTTTGACGTGTGTTGTATTCATGTATACGATTTTCAGTTTTATTGGTTGCATGATAGTTGATCATACATTTATAGAAGAATTCCTGCCTCAAATCAAATACTCCAGATTCTTTATATGTGAGCTCTGTTGGGTAGTCTCTTTTTTTATGCAGCAGTAGTTTCAAGAATCTTCGTTGTAAAATTCCTAGAGGGTTATATGTTTTTGCGTGCTGCTCCCCAAGCCAGTATCCCATATTTCAAATGACTGTCGACAAGTGCAAAATAAACAACTTTCAGCTCTTTCTTAGGTAATATACCACATAGAAATCTGAATTTATATAGTATGAACTGTAATTTTTTTATTCTATATTGAATATGGACATCCCATCTTAAATGGTATCAATGAAAATTCCTAAGTATTTGACACTTTTTGCCGGTAGTATACGCCGTTCATCCTTTCCTATATCTATGGAATTGAATTCTGGCTTGTTAGATTCATAGCAGGTAAATGGCAAATACTGATTTTTTCCAAGTTCAGGTTAATAATTTTTCAAACCAATGTTTGATATGTGAAATATCATTTTGAACTTTGATCTGTAATTCGTTCCAGCTAGTCGCTCTGTAAAAAATAGCCGTATCATCTGCAAAACCTATGACTTCACCTCTACTTTCCATAATGTACATGGTTGAATTGTTTTTTTTAAATTGATGTATTCGCGTCGGTATGGCGGGCTGTGAGTCACACCGGAGAAGTATGGCATTACGCTACCGCCTACTTCTTTTTTCATCGACTATCGGAAAATACGAGCATTTTTGTGGAACAAATCGTTCCACACTCGTTATTTATCCGACACGTTCGATTAACGCCCACGCGATTGGGTCGCCGGTACCAGCGCTATGACCATTTTCTTTTTAGTCATTCCTTTATAATTAGACCCCTGAAGAACCGCCATACTGGTACAAATGACCAAATATTTTGTGTCACCATCTCCCGGTCTAATTCGTCTCTCGTAAACGACAGCCTTATAAGGACCAAAAACACTGAATCATTAAAAAAGGAAGGTCAATCGTTTGAAAGTAATAATTAGGAATTGAGGTTGTAATATGTATTCATGGGATGTGTTAACAATGTAGGAATTATATGCGATAAAAACAAACTTCTGGAGTTGTTTATGGCTTCATTTTCGGATGGTCGTACCGAAATTTTTCGACGATCTGTGAATACTAATTTGGCTGCCCCCTCGGAAACACGAAATGGGTAATTGGAAGTGGTTTTCAAGGAGACAGTTCATGTACATATTCGGAATGGATCGTGATCTATTTCAAGGATGTGAAAAAACGGATAAACGTGATCATAGGGAGTATTTATGGATTGGGAAGTTGATACATGACACATTTTATAGAAAAAGTACACACAATAAGCCTGTCCCCCATCGCCATTTGAATAATCTGCAGGTTATTAGAATAGAATAGAATATTTATTGGTCCTTTATGATCAAATACATGATATAGGATAGGTCACAATGGGCATATAGTCCATTACGTCAATGTACAAATGACAGAAATTATAGTATATTGGAGTATATGTTCGGAGATTCAATAAAGAACCACACAAGTTATGGAGCCACAGAGTTGTGACATAGAAATATAAAATAGGTCACTAAGTAGCAGTGTGTATATATATAACATCAAATAATATAACAATACATCATAACAACATAGGAATATATAAAATATAAGTTTACATATAAACATAGTTTACCACTATAACAATATAAAAATCCCCACAAAGTAAATTGACATGTACAGTTTACAGTTTTTCGATCACCCGAAATTGAGATATTCTATGGTGGAATAGAAACTATGGGTCGTTAAGAATAACCTGAGTTTTTTTTTTAATAATTTTAAAGGCTTGACATCTTTTATGTCAGAAGGTAGGTGGTTGAATAGTTTTGCTCCTGCCAGTGAAGGAGTTTTTTCATACAAACTTGTTGCATGTTTTGGGATTCTAATTGAATCAGCGTATCTGGTTGGATATTGGTGTATGTATGAGTTCTTCGCTGAATCTTTCAAATTGCGTTTAATATAGCAAATGCAGCTGTATATATACATACAGGGAACAGTTAAAATATGGCGTTCCTGAAAGTACGATCTGCAGGAGTCCAATTTCTTCATATTGAATATTAGCCTCATAACCCTTTTTTGAGCCACAAATACTCTATTGATTTCTGAGGCGCCCCCCCACAGAATTATGTTGTAGGACAAATGAGAATGAATAAGAGCGTAGTAGATGTTTAGGAGAGTTGGTCGATCAAGTTCATTTTTTAACTGGAGTATAGCATAGTACCCACTGGAAGCTCTCTTGCATACATGGTCGATGTGATGCTTCCAGTTCAATTTTTGATCTATATGTATTCCTAGAAATTTTGTGGTATCTGAGGATTCAACGATATTATTTTCAACGCGCACGTTCATCGGACCTGTATGAGTTTTCATGAGGATTGTTTTTTTGCCGTTTACCACTAACCTATTTGTTCTACACCAGGCCGTGAATTGGTCTGCTATTACTGATAGTTTAATCTGTAGATCTGAGGGGTTATCAGCTTCCTCAGCTATAGTTGTATCATCAGCAAACAGGATTAGACATTTAGAACGTATATGAGACGGCATATCATTAATAAACAGAAGAAATATTAATTGGGTCGTCTTATTAGTCACTAGGGTGGTTTACCCCTTTTTCTTTCTTCGGAGACATGAAAAGAATCACGTTACCTATTTCAGTCCCTGCGGCGATTGTTGAAACTTTCAGAAGTGGAATTTCAGAAATGTCAAGATTTAAGACAGTTCTTTCTGTAGTAGTGAAAGAAAGTGAAAATCGAACCGATAGTCCTTTTTTTCGAAAAGAAATAAAAGTATCAATAAAAAACTGCACAAAGACATGTCATGTTTTTCCACTTATAAATAACAAAAAGGATGTCCCGAAACTATAGTGCCAAATTGAAACGGAAGATTGCCTTCGAAAAATAAATAGGACTTTCCTATATATATTTTTTCTCAAAAGTCGTTCGTTGCAGAGATATGGAGTGTTGAATATGAAAAATTGAAAATATTTTTTATTCATAACTTCCACAGTTTTGAAAATTGTTCAATTACATTTGAAGGAATGTTTTTCTTCAATAAGTGTTTTAGTGAAAAAAACACATTTTGAATTGCCACCAGTGGCGTACAAGAAGGGTATCAGGGTCCCTTTTCTCCCTTATTTTTTACGCCACTGGTAAAATCAAAGAAATTATACATTTTTCGCATTCCTCATTCAATTTTGAGTAAAAAATGTATACCTGTTTGAATCCGGAAATACCAACCGTTCTCAAGATAATTGCGTTTTTATGAATACAAACATACTAGTAATTAAAAAATTGTGAATTTTACAATCCTAATTACTGGTTCAAATTACAACTGGATATTCTACCAAAAAAATTAAAGACACTTTCACATGCATTTTTTCACAAAGCTGCTTTCTTGCAGAGGTACCGGGTATTGAATCTGAAAAATTAAAAACATGTTTTCTCGTAACTTTCAGTTATGAAAAAAAATAAAAATTTGTCGGTATGCTTTCCTTCAATAAGTGCTCTATTTTGAAAAAAAGTCAGTTGTCACAGTGACGTGCAGAAGAGTACCAGTTTCTTTTCCCACATCACATCCCACGAGACTGATACATTTTTAGTAAAAAGTGAATAACCCTTTCAAAAATAAATTTTGATTATAAATACAACATGTTTACGATTTTTTTATTGTGTTGCATTATTTGGCTATGAATTCCCACCCAATTATTTCATACAGAAATGCACTTTTGAGGTGCATTTTTTTCCAACTCATTCACCATAATATTGGAATAATGTAAACATTTCTCCCATGGAAATGTGTAATAAGAAGATTCTGTCGAACTTATTCTCTAAGTGCTTATTGAAAGGACCCTATTGAAAAAATAAAAGCACAACAAAACCATTTGATATACAGAAAAATATTCCAAAATAATATCCAAGTAAAGTAGAAAATTGAACTAGTCTAGTATTAATTTCAATTCAGTTTTGCAATGCACTCCTATCCGCAATGAGGTGATTCAGATTATTATGTACGGTAATCAAGTTGGCATCTGTCATTGCAGTGATATTTTATGAAAAATTATTTGAATCAAGTAGTTACCTACTTGTCATCGAAGATGGACTTTATTTTTTTTGGACAGAGTAATAAATGCATTTCCTCAGAAGAACTTGTTCCAGAATTAATTTTTTTTTGGGGTGGTGGAAAAAATTGAGTTTGCATTTCAAAAAGTATAGTTATTGCCATTTGTAATTTGTCATTTTGTTTCAGTATTCATGTATCATTTCAACAATAATTTTCCAAGAAATAAAAATAAAAAAATAGATAAAAAGTGATGTGATGTGAAGTTCATATTTCTAGCATACATCCCAGTGATCTTTATATACTGCAAAAATATAACCCACTGTTCACAGATGTGTATATTGTACCTCAAAAAAGAAGCATAAAGCCCTTTAAAAAAAACTAAAAAGGAACATTACCAAAACAGAATTTTTGCATCGAAAGACCCTGCAAAAACATGCTGGAGGGTGACTGCGGAGTTGTCAAATAAATTCAGAGTTTTCCAAAACATAAAAATAAAAATGGGAAATGAAATGATTGAGAACTCCTCTAAGTTGGCAAACACTCTTCAACAACTCCTTTGTTACAGCTCCAAATGATTTGGTATCTCAACTAGACAAAAAAAGGATAGAACCAATAGCGGCATACAAATATTTTAATTTAAACTCTATTTCAGGAAAATGAGCTACTTAGTGTATGACAAATGAGATCAAGAAAAAATGTTCGACAGGACCAGATGAAGTTCCTCCTTTTTTAATAAAAAAAGTGTTGAAATCAATAATAACACCTCTCACTTTTATGGTGAATTTGTCATTCACAAATGGCGCTTTTCCAAAAGGTCTAAAAAGCGGAAAAGTGACTCCTGTTTACAAAAAAAATTATCGGAATAATTTAGAAAATTACAGACAGACTGTATGTGGCAGATATTGATCAGAATATCAATTCAAGCAAGCACACTGCATATACAGATGATTTTTCATTAATAATATCAGCTCCTACAACATCAGAAATAGAAAAGGTAGGCACTAATGTAATGAAAAAATTGCCAGCTATTTCAATGAGAATGACCTGTACTTAAATGTAGACAAGACAACTTTATATAGATTTCATAACGAACAGAATACATGTAACCCAATAGAAATCAAAGTGAATGACAGGCCTTTATCCAGCTCTAATGCGACAATGAAATTTCTAGGGCTTTATATTGATGAGCACTTTGACTGGAAAGCCCAATGTGGACATATTATTTCCAAGCTTCACTCAATGAATTATTTAGTTAGGAATATGCGTACTATTTCAACAAAAAACAGATATTCTGCTGATATTGACTCTTAACTTAGATACGGCATTTTATAGTGGGGTATGTCAACTAGGTGATCTGAGGTGTTTATAGCACAAAAAAAGATTGTTCGCTAAATAGCAGGAGTGTTTAGCTCTCACTCATGCAAACAATTGTTTCCAAACTTTGGTATATTGACGTTACCATGTATGTATGTATGTTTTCCGAAACAAAAATAAATTCACTCTCAATGATGACGTGCACAATTATCATACGAGAAGAAAAAATATATACATTTTCGAACGGTCCATTTAAGGTTGAGTAACCAATCTCCAAATTGCATGGGGCCTAGATTATTCAATAATCTTCCACCTCGAAGAGAAATTAGTAATAGTTTGCATGTTTTCAAAAAATCATTGAAACAGTTTCTCTTAGAAAAATGTTACTACTCTGTATCCGACTATCTGAATGATTGAATGTAATATGTAATTTTTTTATGTTTTTAAGTTAGTGTGTATATTTTTATATTTTATTAGTGTAGTGCTGTGACACTTCCAATACAATTTTAGGATTGTCAATTAAGAAAGAATAATTGAAGAAGCTACTCTACTATTCACCATTGTAATATTCACAATCCCTATTGTAGTGCCCTGAGGATGACTTTATAAAAGTTGAAACGTCGGCAACAGATCCATAGTGGTTTCAGTTAATTGACCTTTTCCCAACCAAACTCCAAGCTATAATAACCAGTGAGGTCACAAAACACTAGATAATTGAAAAAATTCGCCATCATCTCGAAAGATGCGCTGAAGCCATTGAGAAACCGTTGGTTGGGTTATCTTGAATGGTTCTGAAGTTATGAATTTTTCTGCGGATCTATGCACGACGCTATTTTGACATATAAGTCGAAAACCATTGCAGCTAAGTCTTAGAAACCCAGGGGCGTTATATCGAGAATATAGTGGCGAAGCCAAAATTGTAAAAGAAATGGGTGGTTGCCATTTAAATAACAGAACTTAGTTGTATGTCTTATTTTGGGACATCCTGTATATAAATAGAAATATTTTTAAAATGTGCCCAATTGTCAGACCTATCGTTAAAAAAAATCAAGTCGATAGCTTGAATAGAAAAAAAGTTATGGAGCATGCACGTACCTCTGTGTCACCTAGTATGTAGAAAAATGTCATAAATCAGTCTCTTAAATATTGTCTCATTGGACCTCAATTCGTTCCCAATATCTAAGTTCGTACCCTATACCCCTTGACTATAACCCTCATCAATGGGCCCTGCCATTACCTTCTGATAATATATAGATATTTGTTTTTTGGGCATAAAATAGCCACCGTGAAAAGGATTCACGACGTTTCAGCAGAAAAATTTCAGTTGGTTTCTGAGTTTCCATCAGATAGAGTCATTACAGTTGAATACTATCTCTTGATTTGTTTTAGTATCCTTAACTGAAATTAAATTGAAGAATTTTTGCATAATTGAAAAACCTATAATTTTGAATATTGTTGAATAACAAATAGATCAAATTTAAAATCACAGATTATTTACATTCATTAAATTAATTAATTAAAATTCGTTATGTAGCATTGAAAAGCTCAATCTGTTGTTTTATTTCTTACCACCACAAAGGTAAGACATTCGTTATCTTACTCGTAACTGATACAAGGTTTCATAAAAAACTTCAAGAGTTTATGAAGCAACCAAGCAAGCGGTTCTTTTAAAGTTTTATAATTAATCCCATAATTTTGGAAAAAATCCATACAGCACTACAAGAGTATTTTCAAAATAATAATAGTCGCATTACTAAATCAACTCATGAGAAGGATTTTATATAATCAGAATCATTACTGAATATAACTATCATACATAGCTAGCTGATTTTTTTTGTGTGTGTGAGGTAACAGATATGAGAGATCATAACTTTCGATAATCATATGGTGGTGATCCAACAAATCATAGCTTTTACTTTCAACCAGTCACCAAATGAGTTTAGGCGTTAATTTCGATAATTAAAAGTAATGGCGACATTTTTATGATTCCGTATCGATGATTCTGATGATAAATAAAATAACTTTCACATATTTTAAATTCCTGAACGTAACTTTCGGAAATTTTGTCGATTTGGTATGGATATCATATGCCTATGTGGATTTAGTTGAATTTGTCGTAGTTAGACCAATGAAACCATCTAAAATTTCCGCTGAAATATTGAAATTCGTAAACATGTACATATCGAAAATTATTATCTGATAATTCCCAGATATGTGATCTCTTCACAAATATCATTGATATTGCCATAGTATATCGTGTTATAAAATGTTTGCTAATTTGATTATATTCACATTGTTGTTATGATCATTGCTTCAGTTTCATTAAGGTAGTTGTCGTGAAATCCACTTCCGATCAGATTTTGTTTATATTCATACCACTTTTACTTAACATTATAACCTCTATCAAATTGAATTTTTGGAATCATTTACGACAACGAAAGCGAGATATAAGGCTTCAAAGTTGCGACGTTTAATCCCTTTAGTGAGCTACCGCAGACACCACATTTTAAGGCATAACTAAAAACCCGCTATTCAGATCTTTTTGAAAAACTAGTATATCATTAAAAGGTAAGTTACAAATTTCATAGAAAAAATTAAACACGTGTAGCCATACAATTATTTAGTTATTGCCATGAGAAGTTTCTAAATTATTGCCTATGAGAAGTGCAAGAGAGGGAAGGCTGAGAATCGTGGCAACGCCTCAAGCGAGCGCTCGTGATTCAATAAGCGAGAGCGCGAGGGTCTTGGGTTTGAATTGAACTGTGTTTTGGAATGCACATATTTATGAATAATAATTGTGAATAATTGCGTTAATATATACTGATGCATTTTAAACATATTACAATAGGAATAGATATAAAATAAAATGTAGTTTTAGCGAGTAACGGCAAACAACAGTGCATGAACTTTATTTTATTCATACATTTGTACAATACATGTACGTATAACATAATTCGAATATTTTTAAACATAAACAAAAATGATTCAGATTTCCAACAGGCTAATAAAATATAACGTATAAATCTACAAAAATATCAACAACAATGAATGTAATATTATTTATTTTTCTATCATATTAAATAATCACTTGATATTAAATAATCACTTGATAATCACATTTATTTTCAAATCATTAGTGATTTAGTAAATGCTTTCCTATTTTTAGTAACCTTATGTTTTCTATTCTCCAATTTTTCAGTTAGGTGATCAATCACAGCTTCTTCTCCTTCATCGTGATACATTTGTTTGAAAATCGTTGTTATATTTTTTTGCGAAATTTTTTCAAAAATTCCTGTGAATATTTTTTTAAGGCACTTAAATTAGTAAATTACAAAATATTCTTTCGTTCTCAGGTCACTCTGAAATACATTATTTATATGATTTCATGTATGTTGATGATTCTGACTCTTTACCAATGAAGCGAACTAATGTTTGCAAAATGTGTACATCATACATCGCTTCGTGGAAATTATGTGATGTTTTGTTTGGTATTGAATCTTTTGCTAATTTTTATAGCCCGAACATCCCTGGCTCTTTTCAATCTGGGAACGTTTTTCTAAAAATAATTAAGCTATCCACAAATCCTGCTATCATGTTCTATCAAATTATCATTAATGATTGCTCCTAGTAATCCCATCGAATCTCGCATTATGCACAATGTGTGAATTTGGAGTTGTAGAAAAATTTAAAAAATTCTTCAAATGCTACCAAACAATCTATTGAATTTATTGAATCGACTTGTACATCATTCAAATATAATTGACCAGAAATTGTAGTACATCCAGCAATTTTTGTGGCCACGGATTGATGCTTCGTAGGGCTAACATATATATAAAATTCTCTATTTTCACATTTAGCGGCGATTTGTAAAATATCATGAGTCATGCACAATCCAGATGTTTCTAAATCAAAATGAACTATGGAATAATTTATTGATATTGGTTCAATGTTTTTTAATAATAGTGATGATGCTCTTAATCCGTTAATTCCAACGTTTGGTTGATATGTTACACATTCTGACTTTTCTTCGATTTTCTTAACATTTCCGTTTTTTGGTCAAATCAACTCTGCGCAATTTTTTTCCTCTTGACAGTCTTCTTTTTTCCTTATCAGAATCGTATCTTTGAGCATATGTATGACTACGTTGAAATTTTTTTTTTTTCTTATATTCAATAACGATACCTCGCCAATGTTTTCAGAGCAAACTGCACTGTATCTTGACCAACTAAATGCGAGCGATCGTTGGATTGCGACGTTGCCAACAGTCCAGTCATAGCTTATTTGCTATGTCACGCATGCTAGTTGCGTTTCTGAGTGTACAGTCCCTTAAAAAGATCCCACTAATTCAGCGTTTGAAATGTATCGCGCGGCTACAATCTAGCCTAATTTTTGACGCCGTTTGTAGCACGACAACTACCTTAACATTGAGTTTGAGTTAATTAACGTCAAGAAACTGAAATATATTACGGAAGGTACCATTAATTTTTCCAACTGCTTTTGCAGTCACCACTATATCATCGGCAAAAAGTGTGAGAAATTCACAGTCTTGGATATTAATAATAATTCACATTCACCTACAAAATGAATAGAAACGGTCTAAGAACACGTCCCTGATGTATTCCTGAGGTAACCCGCTTATTAGTGAAGACGATTTTTGTGCATTGTTCTCTATTCAACAGAAAACAGACGAACGACTCCAGGACAGTGCAAAAAATAACATAGTATTCCAGTGTTTTTCAATGGATTTTTTTAAATGAAAAAGATTATGGTCATTTTGAGCATGTTCTTTAAATTTTTTATAGTTACGACCTGTTTTCTAATAAAATAAATGAATTTGTCCTGATATCAATTATATTGTTTTTTCCAGTTGCATGCATGGAAACGGTTTTAATTTGTTTCAAAATCGGAACAAGAATCGAAAAGAAAAAAAAATAAGTAGACAAATTTTTTTATTTTAATCGACTAATCTAAAAAAAAATACATTAAAAAAACAGTGGCGTACAATGATTTGTCCTGATATCAATTAGATTACCGTGTAGGATGCCACTGGAATTAATAATTGTATTCTAATTACATTAAAAGAAGCCCCTCAAATAACCATAAGTTTTATCAAAATCAGCCGGAAGGTTTTTAAGTAATTATTAAAAAACGGATTTTTTCTAAGGACTTTGACACCCTGTATTCCGAAAACGAAGCAAGTCTTATGGAAAAAACAAATCTTATTTTCAGCTGAATATTATTAAGGTAGTACCGCCACGAGACAGTTGAATTAGGAAATTATTAAAATTTGGCATACGTATTGTTTAACATGTGAACAACACCTCTATGAAATTTTAACAAGTTTCACCATCCCGAACCCGAGATATATATAATTGAAGTTGACTCAATTAACACATAACATATGGACCATGCATAGGCAAACAGCACATTATTAATTCTACCGTTAGTACTAAAATTAAGACGTTTATGAAAAACGAGAAGGAGCTGGAGCAGGATATCACAGATATTGTGAAAAAAAAAACAAAGTGATTGACCATCTAGTTTGACAGATATAATCAAAACTACTCTAGTTATTCAAAATAGTTCACGTGGAAGCGCACATTATTAATTCTACCGTTAGTACTAAAATTAAGAAATTTATGAAAAACGAGAAGGAGCTAGAGCAGGATATCACAGATATTGTGAAAAAAAATCAAAGTGATTGACCATCTAGTTTGACAGATATAATCAAAACTACTCTCGTTATTCAAAATAGTCCACGGGGAAGCGCACATTATTAATTCTACCGTTAGTACTAGAAATTAAGAAGTTTATGATAAACGAGGAAGAGCTAGAGCAGGATATCACAGATATTGTGAAAAAAATCAAAGTGATTGACCATCTAGTTTGACAGATATAATCAAAACTACTCTCGTTATTCAAAATAGTTCACGGGGAAGCGCACATTATTAATTCTACCGTTAGTACTAAAATTAAGAAGTTTATGAAAAACGAGAAGGAGCTAGAGCAGGATATCACAGATATTGTGAAAAAAAATCAAAGTGATTGACCATCTAGTTTGACAGATATAATCAAAACTACTCTCGTTATTCAAAATAGTCCACGGGGAAGCGCACATTATTAATTCTACCGTTAGTACTAAAATTAAGAAGTTCATGAAAAACGAGAAGGAGCTAGAGCAGGATATCACAGATATTGTGAAAAAAAATCAAAGTGATTGACCATCTGGTTCGACAGATATAATCAAAACTACTCTCGTTATTCAAAATAGTCCACGGGGAAGCGCACAGCCTAAAACGGGGGGGGGGAGGCCGTAGAGAAATGCGGATTGTGCCAGGGGACTTTTTAAAGGAGGACGGGGGACCATTTGAGGGTCTAAACGCGAAAAATAAACTCCTGCTCCTGGTTGACCCCATCGATTTTAACGATACCCCCCTTCCCCCTGAAAAAAAAGGGCAAAAAGAGTACTACAAAAAAGTCCATTGAAGTTTTATCGAAAAATGATATTTTTTTCCCATGACGTATGATTTCCAGTGAGGGGGGGAGGGGGGGCCGAGTCTGTTTTTTTTTTGCTGCGCTCTTCGGGGACATAAATTTTTTGAGTCGCCGACTTTCTATAACGAAGAAATTTTCTAGAGTCGATTTGGAGGGTGTTAAGGTTTCCCCTTATTCGTGACCCATCTTTTGTTGAAAACTATTATTTTTATTTTTTTTTTATTCTTTATATATAAGTATTTTCATATGGTCGAAGCAATTCCCCTTAATTTTCAAATATATATATCATTTCGCGTTCATGAAAGCATACTTCCACTTTACGCATGCGCGCGAAGAAAATCAAGCAAGAATTCAGTTTACTTTCGACACTCCGCTTGGAAACACCCCGCTTTGAAACACTCCGCTTTCAAGATATACGTCTCGCCAGTTTAGTTAAAAACGGAAAACATTTTGGTTCTTCAAGTTTCCGTCTCACCGCTATAGTGTTAAAAGGAAGGCATTGTCACGTGTGTGATAACCCACTTTTCGTAATTTAAACACAAGATTCCTGAAGGAAGGAGGAAGATCCATCCATCTAGGCACCAGAGGTAGGTGGAAGTTCTTTCTCGATTTTAAATCGTTCAATAATCCATTTGAACCAGCAAACTTCATATTTTTCATTTTTACCGCCACATTTTTGGTCCTTCTGAGCCAAGAATCCCCTGGATTATTGGTTTTTTCATTTATTCATTTAAATACGAAGAATTGCTTCGACCATTTTTTCAAAATATAAATTCAAGGTCACCGGTATTCAGCTGGTGAAACAATTGTAGGTAGGAATTTGTATCCTTTTTTTGCGATAAAAAGTTGCCAGGTCCGTTCTTGGGTACAGTGGTTTTTGTGTATTTATTTCAATTTATCAGTTATTTGATTAGTTTCACAAAATGGCTGATAAGATCAAAAAATTGAAAGCTCTTCGAAATACTGAAATAAAGAGAATGTCAGAACTGAAAGAGGTAGCTGAAATAGTAAAGCTCATTCTGAGTTTCGGCAACGATTCAAAGTTTTAAAGGAAATTGAATCGAATTTCAATGATCATCAGTCTAACATTATCAGTAACTTAAGTTCGTTGAAAGATCTAACCACAGATATGTTGGATACTGAAGAATCTGTCCGCACCGCATTTGATAAGGATTTATTTTCAGTTCAAGCAATTCATGCTGATTTATTTGAAGAGGTTCCACAAACTCAGGTTGGACAAATTATTGCTCCCTCCGCACCCAGAGTAAAACTTCCTGAAATGAAGTTGCCAACTTTCAATGGGGACATAAAGGCGTTCACTCCATTCATTGATCTTTATAACGTTCTTGTGCACAATAATGTGTCTCTTTCTAGCATTGAAAAGTTTGCCCACTTGCATTCTGTATTGGAGGGGCCGCCAAAAACGTTGATTTCGTGCACACCGCTTATTTCAAGCAATTATTTAGTAGCTTATAATGCAATCACAAAAAGATATTCAAACCCGCGTCTTTTAGCAAATGCTCACTGGAGCGAAATTGAGTGTAGTCCGCGCATGTCAATTGAAAACCCGCCTTTGCTTAGGAAAATTATTGATACATTTTCGGAAAACGTTGCCGCTCTCCGCAATTTATCCTATCCTGTAGATCAATGGGATTTCATCCTTTGTCATATGCTTTTGAAAAGACTCGACTCCACTACGGTGGCCCGCTATGAATTAGAACTCAGTTCAAAATCGATTACCAATCCTAATTTCACTGACATGATAGATTATTTAACAAATCAGTGTAATGCGTTCGAATCACTTTCATTGAATTCTATCCGTATGAAACCCAAAACTCATAATACTTGTAATATATCTAACATGAACCGCACGAATCCTAATCTTTCTAGTTTTCGAAATACCACTTTGTTTGCCGCAAATCCGCAGGCATATTCGAGTAAAAGGCTATGTCCACTCTGTAAATCTGAACATGCTTTATATAAATGTCCTTCATTCCTGGGAAAATCTCCTAGAGAAAGATATAATATTGTTAAACAAAACCATTGGTGCACAAATTGCTTAAGTCATACTCATTCCAAGTCAAAATGTTCTTCATCTCGTACTTGCAATTATTGCCAATCTACTTATCACCACTCAACTTTACATTTTGACAGACCGCAAAATATTTCAGCTTCATCATCAAATTCTAATAATGATGGTTCTTCCGATTCAGTCCTTCGAATTGAAGAAACTCCGCAAACTTCTATTCCTGAAACCGGCCCTGCAGCACTTAGTGCGAATCTTTCACAACAACACAATGTCTTTTGGCTACCGTTAAATTGAGAATTTTAGATTGTCGTGGTAATTTCCAGGTGGTAAGAGCATTAGTGGATAGTGGATCGCAAGCAAATTTTATTTCCAAACGATTCCTGCATCGTTTAGGTTTGAAACTCGTTCAAATCAGCTGTTGCTGTACAAGTGGCTCGGAAATATGACCGCGCAGGCATCGCTTGGCAAGGTTAGCTGTACTCTTCAGCCGACAGGAGCGACGCATCCGATTTTAACTTTTGAAGCAATAATGCTTGATAACATTTGTTCAGATATGCCTACTTTTAAGTTTGATACATTTACTTGGAGTCACATAAAAAACATTACTTTGGCTGACCCACAGTTCTCGAAACCCGCACCGATTGATCTACTTTTAGGCGCTGAAATATTTCAGAAAATTCTTTTGGACGGCCGTAGTGTTGGTAATGAAAATTTACCCAGTGCGTTTAATACCACTTTTGGTTGGATTTTATTTGGAAAAGTTGCAGCTACACATCAAAAAGTAATTAATTCATTTTTGAACATTGTAGAAATATCTCAACTAGAGAATACGCTGAAGCGATTTTGGGAAATCGAAGAGATACCTTGTGAAGAAACGATTTCGTCGAGGATAAAAATGTGAACAATTATTTTTGGACACTACAACTCGCACGGAGACCGGACGATACATGGTGTCCCTCCCATTCAAAGAATCCGCAGTCGTGAATTTTGAGAATTCTAGAGATATAGCTCTTCGACGTTTTACAGCCTCGAAAGGAGATTGGCCCGCAATCGAAATTTATATAATGAATATTCCAAAATTTTTAAGGAATACATAGAGTGCAATTACATGGAAACGATTCCGGGAATCCGAATTATCTAAAGTTCCTTCTTATTATATACCACATACTTGTGTTTTCAAACCAGACAGTACCACAACAAAAGTTCGAATAGTTTTCGATGCAAGCGCAAAATGTTCTAATAATATTTCACTGAATGACGTGTTGATGACGGACCTAAATTACAAAAGGATATTTTGGCAATACTTTTGAATTTTCGACTACATCTCATTGCATTTACCGCAGATATTAGCCGTATGTATCTTCAAATTTTGCTCGAACCGCTGATAGAGATTTTCAAAGAATTTTTTGGAGATTTTCTCAAATGAACCGCTCTTGAATATCGTTTACGTACGGTGTCTTTTGGGGTAGCCAGTAGTCCTTGGCTTTCCTCCGCACGTTGGCAAAATTGGCTGACGATGAAAAACAAACTATCCACTAGCGTCGCAACTTTTGCTGTCCCATAATATTTATGTAGATGACGTCATTGGTGGATGTGATTCTTTGGACGAATCACTTGCAGTACAAAGTCAATTGATTTCATTATGTAAAAGTGGTGGTTTTCATCTCAAGAAGTGGTCGAGTAATAATGTTGAGTTTTTAGAAAATTTACCTAAAGATTATTTGTATGATCAATCATATTCGATGGATAAAGAAAATGAGTCAACCATTAAAGTCTTGGGGTTAAAATGGACTCCTTCTTCAGATGTTTTCTTTTTTTCTGTTAATTTATTAGAGGAACCGCTTACTAAACGTAATATATTATCCGAACTTAGTCGAATATTCGACCCTCTTGGGTTTCTATCACCAATCACACTGTTTGCAAAACTGATAATGAAAGAATTATGGTTACAGGGTGTTGGTTGGGATGAGCTCCCTCCCAACCAAATTATAAAAAATGGACATTATATAAAGTCAACTACCAGAATATCGAAGATTGGAATTCCCGTCTCATTCCATTCCAAGATTTCACCCGTTGTGAATTACATGCCTTTTGTGATGGCTCACAGAACGCATATGCGTCTTGTCTGTACGTCAGAGTAATAAAAAATAACCGCATTTTGTATCTCTTTGAGTGCAAAATCTAAAGTTACTCCTACCAAATTATTATCTATTCCTAGGATAGAGTTATCTGCTGCCCTTTTGTTGTCAAGGTTAGTCTCTTACGTTTTGGAGATTTATTCCGAAAGAGTCAGATTCGATCAAATATATACTTGGACGGATTCGTCAATTGTTTTACATTGGATAAAGTCAGATCCAAACAAGTTCAAAACTTTTATTGCTAATCGTATATCTATGATACAAAATAAAGTTTCTCCTGAGTGGTGGCGTCATGTATCTTCCAAAGATAATCCCGCTGATTGTTCCTCCCGCGGCCTCCTTCCCGAAGAATTAGTTAATCATCCGCTATGGTGGGGAGGCCCATTTTGGTTACAGAAACCCGAAACCGATTGGCCCATCCAAAAATTCAAATTAGAATCTCACAGCTTCGATTGTCAAGAGCGCAAAACGGTGCTTGTAGCATTCACTGATGTAGATTCATTGCAGAATATTCTACAAAATTTTTCTTCTCTAGAGAAAATCCAGAGAATCATAGCATACATCAGAAGATTTTATTTTAATTTGAGACATCCGCTGAATAAACTGATTGGTTCTTGTTTCAGTGATACTGAGTTACACGAGGCTTTACTTGTTCTTGTTAAATTCACTCAGTATTCTGTATTCGAAGATGAAATTTCTAGATTAAAAATAATAAACCGCTTCCTAAGTATTTGAGAAAACTCAGTATTTTTATAGACCACAAAGGTTTATTGCGAGTGGGTGGAAGGTTACACAACTCGCTTTTAGAATATGATAAAACACCCTCTTCTTCTACCACGTTCGAATAGACTCACTGATTTAATAATAGAATATACTCATAAACTTCACCTGCATCCCGGACTGCAGACGTTGCATTTCTTTTATTACAAAATTTTGGATATTATCCCGCGTCGCACCATCCGAAAAGTGTTGGACAAATGCTTCCGATGTTGGCGCCTCAATCCGCGAAGCCTACAACCCTATGGGCAATCTTCCCGCAAACCGAGTTTCACAGGTAAGAGCTTTTTCAGTAGTTGCTGTTATTTTGTGGCCCATTTTCATTACGTTGGGCAAAATCCGCGGGGCAAAGACGGTTAAATCTTATGTCTGCGTTTTATTTGTTTTGCAACTAAAGCCATACATTTGGAACTTATTTCAGACAGACAACCGAGGCATTTCTGGCTGGTTTACGCAGGTTCATGGCAAGGCGAGGCCGCTGCTCATACATTTTAGTGATTGTGGTAAAAATTTTGTTGGTGCAAATAAATATATTAATGAAATTATGAAAATGCCGCAGATAATGAAAAGTTAGTTTGGTCATTTCACCCCGACAGGCAGCCATTTTCCGGCTTAGTTGAAGCAGGTGTTAAATCATTCAAAACACACTTTGCTAGAGTTATCGGTTCGCAAATTCTCACGTAGAACCTTTAACTTGTCTTCCAGCAGTTATAACTCAAATTGAGGCTATATTGAATTCTAGACCGCTTTGCCCGCTGAGTTCTGATCCAAGTGATTTGTCGGTTCTGACTCCGGGGCATTTTTTAACGTTAGAACCTTTAACTTGTCTTCCAGATCCTGATTTCAGTCATCTAAAACTGAACTCTTTGGGACGATGGGAGTTATTACAAAGGATGAAATCCTGTTTCTGGTCCAGGTGGCATTTAGAATATTTAACTAATTTGCAGCAGAAACACAAATGGAATGATCCTGATCATCCCTTGAAAGTTGACGATCTCGTCATTATAAAGCAAGATAATTTATCGCCTTTACAGTGGCGTATGGCCAGAGTTGTGGAACTTCACCCTGGATTAGGCAAAGTAGCTCGCGTTGCTACAGTGAAAACCAGTAGTGGTACCTATAAGAGACCAATTAATAAATTGTGTCTCCTTCCACAGAATTAGTTTTGTTGAAAGCCTTCAACAAAAGGTGGGGAGAATGTTAAGGTTTCCCCTTATTCCTGACCCATCTTTTGTTGAAAACTATTATTTTTTTTTTTTTTTATTCTTTATATATAAGTATTTTCATATGGTCGAAGCAATTCCCCTTAATTTTCAAATATATATATCATTTCGCGTTCATGAAAGCATACTTCCACTTTACGCATGCGCGCGAAGAAAATCAAGCAAGAATTCAGTTTTCTTTCGACACTCCGCTTGGAAACACCCCGCTTTGAAACACTCCGCTTTCAAGATATACGTCTCGCCAGTTTAGTTAAAAACGGAAAACATTTTGGTTCTTCAAGTTTCCGTCTCACCGCTATAGTGTTAAAAGGAAGGCATTGTCACGTGTGTGATAACCCACTTTTCGTAATTTAAACACAAGATTCCTGAAGGAAGGAGGAAGATCCATCCATCTAGGCACCAGAGGTAGGTGGAAGTTCTTTCTCGATTTTAAATCGTTCAATAATCCATTTGAACCAGCAAACTTCATATTTTTCATATTTTTCATTTTTACCGCCACAGAGGGAAAGGGGCAAGTGCCCCCCTCCAAAAAAATTTTTTATTTTGCGTTTCAAATCGAAAAGCCTTTTGAAATTTTTCGATTCCGTCGAAAATAATTTCCCAATTCAACTGTCTCGTGGCGGAACTACCTAGAAAATTCAGAAATGTTGCATCATATTGGACACTGAGACCCTTAACATGCGATGCCATTTCCACAAAAAAAAATATTGAAAAACTTTTTACAAAGAAAATAATCCAAGAAATATCATTGTATCGTTAATATTCTCACAATATTGTACCAATATGTTTCCCGTATAAGTGTGATACAGGAATACTAGTCGAATGTTAATAATAATGGCTTACTTGTAGACAGCCGCACCAGCCGCGCTTTGATCGCGCGGCCGGCATGGCTGGAATATGGAATCGAGGCAGCGCGTTGGTAAAGTTATCCCAGGCAGGAAGTTTCAAGGAACACTTCGGTAATCCCTGAAACAAAATTAAATCATTAGCAACCGTCCAATATTTGGTCCATTCGTACAAAATGAGTGAAGAAAATATAACCACAATACGGAACATAAAACGTATGAAATGAAATAACTCGTTCAGTTTTTAAAACGAGGAATTTTGGACTATTATATCCCAAGTCTCAGTTCTCAATCTATTCCTAACGCCATTTTTTTCAAAACATAACATTCCCAAGAGAAAAATCTAACATAAAACAACTAACCTGTCATTAAATATTTTAGGTAATTGCCCTTAGTAGGGAATATATGATTTTCTACTCCTCCACTTCCTGTGCAAGTAATTTGAAAATAAAAACACTCTAGATCATTTTCCATCAAGAAAATTTATCATTCTCTCCGAGAGAGTTAAAAAACCTTCGTATTTGAACGAAATATTTTCAAATAAATAGTTTGGGAGTACTTTCTTTGAATGGCCTCTTAGCTCGCCTGACCTTACTCCATTTGTTTTCTTTTTGTAGGATTATTTGATATCGAAAGTGGACGTCAATCGAAGCAATGATGTAGATGAAATAAAAGACAGATATATCTGAATAATAATAATAATATAGCTTTACTCACATAAAAAAAACATTGGTATTATGAACAGCAGAACACTTGTTGATTATTTCAATATATAAACTACTTGGTTGGTTGGAAGCTGACAGGTTTGTGCCTTCAAGTGGGTTTAGTAGCCTGTTAATAAGATTCTTCGTATTCATGCCTGTTTCCGGGATGATCTCTTCGAAGGTACTGTGTCGCCTTCTACTTAGGGCGTCACAGTCGAAGATAATATGAGAGGCTGTTTCCTCCTCTTCATCACATAGCCTACACTCCACGGTTTCCCTGCGTACCCCCATGATGTTTAGGTGTTTTCTTAGGCCGCAGTGTCCAGTCAACAGACCTACTATTATACGTGCCTTCGTTCTGTTCAGGTTCAGAAGGTCAGCCGTCAGGGTCCGGTTTGGGTGCCCTACCATGATTTTGCTGTGTATTTGCCCGACAGTTTGATCCCAATATTGTTGGTGTCTCCTTTTTATCCACTCGTCGATCAGGGTCCTGCATCGGTTTTTGCTTATCCCATGCACAGCCTGTGAATAGCGTTTCAGATGCTTGTCTAGCTAGCTGGTCCGCATTTACGTTGCCTCCAATGCCTCTATGACCTGGCACCCACATCAAGGTGACCTTGTTGTGTTTTGCCAGCTCGTTGAGGTTCTGGAGGCAGTCCCAGACCAGTTTAGACTTTATCTGTATCGAGTTGAGTGCTTTGATAGCACTTTGACTGTCAGATAAAATGTAGATGTGTTTTTTCCTATAACCACTTTCTAGATTCTTCTGAATGCATACCATAATAGCATGTGTTTCAGCTTGGAATATCGTGGAGCATTTGCCAAGTGGTATTATGTAGTCCCTTCTTGGCCTTACCCCATTCCTGCTCCCGTTCCTTCAACTGTCTTTGAACCGTCTGTATGTCCGCAGTTGATTGTGATTCTATACTTGGGGCCCATTCGGCGTCAATTCGTGTTTCGAATGGTTTCTCGAATGAGTATAGGGGTTGCATGTAGTCTGAAATCATTTCAAGTTCTTCGATATTGATTACATGAGTGATTCTGGTATGTCCAGTTCTTCGGATTCTCCAGTTTTTTGTTTGTTTCAGTCTGTATGCACTCATCCTGGCCTCTCCAATGACATGTAAGTCAAGGGGTTCGAGGTTTAGGATGATTCCCATTGCAGCTGTTGGAGTGCTATTCATTACACCCGTGATACATAAATCACCCTGTATCTTGGTTATAAAGAACGATAAATCCATAAAACATAGGTTATTTAGAAGCACATCGGTGTCCTCCATCTACCCTTACTGTATGCGCATTTCCCAATGAATAACCCTGTATAATAACAAACGGAAAATTACAACATACATCGAGCGTATGCCGCTCCGGTACAATGCAATTCTTCTGGGCAATGCGGTCTCTATCATTACCCATCTCACTTAGACAAAAGTAATCATCGTTGTTCGAATAATCGTAGCACGGAACTGCTATCCAGGAAGAAAAACGTGAAATTATGATGTACCCGTCTACCGAGGTAAACTCCCAATTATGGGCATCGGTGCGATAGGTGGGGGGCTTTACCCGAAAACATCGCGAATCCCACTAAATGAAAAGATTAGTATGCACCAATGGACACACAATGTCATGCGACTGTTCTATGAAAAATATCAACCAAAAACTTTAATTTATACCTAATATAAGAATACATAATATTTTTCCGGCAAAAAATGTAGGCAATATAATATACGAAAGCAAAAGCAATAGAGCTTTAGCGCGAGGGATTTTTTATACAGATGTGAGGTGCTTTTGCTCTAAAACAACAATGCTTCAGTTTATTATACAGACAAAATTTAGCCGTTAGAAAGAGAGCAATTTTTATTTCATGAAATAATTTGACACAATGATAAGTACAGTGATTTGTTGAAAATATAAACAGGATGTTCATAAAATCAGATGTGGAATCATCTGCGACTGAAAGATAAACTTTGGTCACTATCTTCCATCGTCAAGATAACCTCTTGTGGGGTATTCATGTTGAAAAGGGAAACATTCTCAATTAAATATTGATAAAAAGATTTTTCTGTAAATTGAAAAATCCACAATGAAAATAAAGTTATTTTTTGTGAATGTCTAACAGAAAACAACTACTTCCCCGGCTAAAGCCACGCTGGACATTGAACTACATCTGATAGATATTCTGAAAAGGCCCTAACTCAAATGAAAAAATCTGAAAACACTAATTTTAAAGTGTCTCTCCAAAAAAATGATTCTTACTTTTTCCATCCTTGCAAAGTGAGATTGCTTCTTGAAAATGTGTTTCCCATTTTTTCCGGTCTTCCTGATGATCATGGAAGCGTGAAATAGATTTTCGTCGACAAAAATGTATTGAAGACCTAGTGAATGCGATGTCTCTCCTGCGTCAATGTGACGAATGATTTCTGGTGAGTACTCTCTTTTGGAAAACATTCTTCTTTGCCTCATTCATCTTAATGAGTTCTTAATTAAGACTGGAATAGAAAATCAAATTACTATATGAATGAAAATGCAAATTTTCAATTTCAGATTTTTTCATTTGAGTTAGGGCCTTTTCAGAATATCTATCAGATGTAGTTCAATGTCCAGCGTGGTTTAGCCGGGAGTAGTTGTTTTCTGTGACATTCACAAAAATAACTTTATTTTCATTGTTGATTTTTCAATTTAAAGAAAAATCTTTCTATCAATGATTTAATTGAGAATGTTTTCCTTTTCAACATGAATACCCCACAAGAGGTTATCTTGACGATGGAAGATAGTGACTAAAGTTTATCTTTCAGTCGCAGATGATTCCACATCTGATTTTATGAACATCCTGTTTATATTTTCAACAAATCAATCTATCATACCCATGACAGGTTTTAATGTCAGAAAACACTAATTTCAAAGTGTCTCTCCAAAAAAAATGATTCTAACTTTTTCCATCCTTGCAAAGTGAGATCGCTTCTTGAAAATGTGTTTCCCATTTCTTCCGGTCTTCCTGATGATCGTGGAAGCGTGAAATAGATTTTCGTCGACAAAAATGTATTGAAGACCTAGTGAATGCGATGTCTCTCCTGCGTCAATGTTACGAATGATTTCTGATGAGTTCTCTCTTTTGGAAAACATTCTTCTTTGCCTCATTCATCTTAATGAGTTCTTAATTAAGACTGGAATAGAAAATCAAATTACTATCTGAATGAAAATGCAAATTTTCAATTTCAGATTTTTTCATTTGAGTTAGGGCCTTTTCAGAATATCTATCAGATGTAGTTCAATGTCCAGCGTGGCTTTAGCCGGGGAAGTAGTTGGTTTCTTTTAGACATTCACAAAAAATAACTTTATTTTCATTGTGGATTTTTCAATTTACAGAAAAATCTTTCTATCAATATTTAATTGAGAATGTTTCCGTTTTCGATAAGTACAGTGTTCATAATTAAGTCCATGCTGAATCGGTAATCGAAGTCAATGCCGTTATCGTAGCTACAGCTCTTATTTTTCCGAATATATTAGAATTATGTTCTTTGTTCAACTGTAGATATGGCTTAGGTGACGATGCACTTCTGTGACCACTCTTGTTCTTGGATTCCTACCTTGGCCATGTGGGAAAATTATTGTTGAGCGACTAGAATGATTAGTGATTTTCTTATTTTCAGTATCCAACCCACATTTTTTGCTGACAATCTATTCCGTTTTCCAAAAGTATTCCTTCTTATCGGAGAATTATTGTACCATGATGACCCAGATTTATTATAGTAGGATTGGGAGTGAGATAAATCAGTCAGTAGTTAAAATTGCCTTTTCATTCAGTTTCTCTATAAGTTTGTGGTAAAGTTTAACCGAGCATCTGTACTGATTTTCTAAGTTTTGGATCAGCAATTTTGTTTCGGCAGTTGACAACAGTTGACTCCTTCATTTCATATCCATACTAACTCCAACTATGCAATGTGAAAAAAATATCATCTGAAGACCTTCCAGGGTATTATTGATTTATGTATTCGAATACAATGAGGGCAGATGTTTTCGCCTATTATGCGCAGAAAAAAAAAACAGAATTATATGATAAAGAATAAGAACAATCAACTGATAGATATTACATATTTGTTGATTGTACAAAGCAGTCGTAACGGTTCTTGAAACTGTGTGTGCTTGAGGCTGTCACAACCTCAGGAGGTAGAGTATTTCACTTCGGGAAGATTCTTCAGGGGAAAATGACCACGTATTGTCATCTTGTAGCAGGAATAAGCTGGCTGAATCTACAGAAAAGTCGTCATGCAGTATTCGGTATGTCAAAATGGCATCGCCACTGGCACGTCTCCCCTCCAGATATGATAGATTCAGCTGATATAGTCGTTGATCCTAGGTGAGTTGGCTGAAACCTCTTACCATCCGGGTGGTGTTGCGTTGAACCCTCTCAAGAAGCTGGATGTCTTCTGCCAAGTTTGGCCGAGTTTGGCACCAGGGACTCCTCGCCAAGCTTCCGTCTTATGGCTTGCCCCCTCAGCTGTGTTCTCTGCTTGCTAGTTTTCTCTCAAACAGGTCTCTCCATGTAGTGGTCGATGGAGTTTCATCTGACACTCTACTCATAAATGCTGGTGTTCCGCAAGGATCCATTCTCGCACCAACACTATTTCTACTTCACATCAACGACCTGTTGAAAGCAACTTCATGTCCAGTACACAGCTTTGCTGATGATAGTATCCTCCATACCGCTTTCTTCCAGGGCCCCTATATCAGCCCGTGAAACCAGAAATGAACGAGGAAGAAATGTTAATAATATAAATATGGACTTAGCAACAATTCTCGAGTGGGGATCTAATAACTTGGTAGAATTCAATGCAAACAAAACACAAGCATGTCTTTTTTCTAGAAAAGCCGATCTCACTGTGCCTAACATAACTTTGTCAGGAGTAACCATACCACTGAAGCCATCCATATCGATGCTTGGTATTACTATCAGCAATAACCTTTCCTGGGAAAATCACGTGAGGTCCATTGCCAAAAGTGCATCCCAAAACTTGGTTTTCTGTTCTGTGCCAAGAGCTATTTCACCCCCAGTCAGCTGCTTATGATCTATAAGGCACAGATCCGACCTGTCCTGGAATACTGTTCCCATATTTGGAGTGCGGCACCTAAACATATCCTGAGGCTATTGGATTCTGTCCAAAAAAGGGCAATTCGTCTCGTCGGTGATGCCTCGCTTACAAACTCGCTCACTTGTCTGGAACACCGTAGAAAAGTTGGCGATTTTATAGATATTTTCATAAGCGATGCTCTTCTGAAATATCAACAATCGTTCCTGCTTTGGCAGTCTCTTCTGAGATTAACCCGTCAAGTTCAGTCATCACACCCCTTCGTGGTCACTTGAGACTGCAGAACATCACTTTCCAAAGACTCGTTCATCCAACGAACAGCGAGTGTTCCCGAGGCATACAACCCTCCAGAAATTTAAGAAGAACACCAACTCCTACCTTCCCTAGGTTCCCACGATGTTCTCTGAACATTACAGGATATCCCTTTTCGTGGAAACCAGAACATAAAAAAAAAAAAAAAAAAAAAAGTTGAAGGACCTGATTTCGACAGCGTATTCCAGGTGAGGGCGGATATTTGTTTTATAGTCGATGAAAAAAAATTGTATTTCGTGCATAAAATAATTTATTCAATTGTAAAAAAGGGGGGATTGGCGCGGTGGGTTAGCGTCCGACTCATGATCGAAAGGTCGTGAGTTCGATCCTCGGCCAGGGCAGAAATTTTTCTATTTAATTTGAGAGAATTAGATGTTAAATTTCGTAGCCGGGCCGAGGATGGTCCTCGACGATTCGCTGTTGCGTTCAAATTAACAGTGCTGCTCCTAGGTGGCGTATGGAGTTAGTAACAAGGCCTACCCAGAACACTATGAAAATGATACACATATAAATACTCAACTTGTGACTGGCCGAATGACGAAATGTCAAAGCCATAAAAAAAATAAAAAAATTGTAGCAAAGCGCTTTCGACCGTTAGGTCATCATAAGTGCGTACTCGTCAGGTGTACAAGAAGCCAAAAAGACCATAAACATCTCATGATCAATGAAAATTGTATAGGTTTACATAACATACATGTTAAAATAAGTATTCTAGGCCAGGATGACACAAGAGATTAAAATTTTTCTCTTTTATTCTCATTTCTTGTAAGAAAACCATTAGAGGTTTTTTCCCACTTACATAAAGACGCAAATAGTTCGTAGATGAAAACCCTGGTGTCGGACCCAGCAAAATCGCTTTGTGGACTTTTTTCAACAGGAAATATTGTCAAAAATTACCACTTTTTTGTTTTTTTTGAAATATCTTGGAAGAATCGTTTCACATTCACGAAAGATTTTGTAGAGAATTTGAAAACCTACAAAATGGTTATTTGTGCGACCAGATCGGTGCATTTTTCAACTATGCGCAAGATGGTTTGTGTCCGATGTGTAGTTTTTGCACAATCGCCTTATAAACAATTCAAGGGATTTTCTCGCAAAATGCGACGATTCAAGGGAAATCGTCGAATTCATTCATTAACTCTGTAAACGGCATCTGGAAGTAGAGATCATATCTACAATTTGTATATTTTTACTTTCACCTGAGAGGGTTTTCTTACAAGAAATGAGAAAAAAGAGAAATTTTAATCTCTGTGCATCCTGGCCTAGAATACTTATTTAACATGTATGTTATGTAAACCTATACAATTTTCATTCGATCATGAGATGTTTATGGTCTTGTTGGCTTCTTGTACACCTGACGAGTACGCACTGATGATGACCTAACGGTCGAAAGCGCTTTGCTACAATTGAATAAATTATTTCATCGATTATATCGATACGTGCACATAGTCACACTTTTCATTTGTTTTATAGAGCTGCACGAATAGGATGAAGGAAACATTTGTTTAGCAGGTGGGTACGACTGTTGGCTTTCTCAGCAACGGCCATCACTTGGTTCGAGGAAGAGTTTTTTGTTGAAGATAACTTCCAGGTCACTGTGGTTGTCTACTCCAGGGATCGATTTGATGCCCAGGAGATAATCTCATGTTGGGTTGTTAGAACCTACATGTAACACACAACATTTGCCGACTTTTAGAGGAATGTTCCATGTTACACACCACCTTTGCAGGGAAATGAGATCGGACTGGAGGTCGGCATGATTAGTTGGGGATTTTTAAAAACTTGGTATCATCGGCAAAAAAGTCGAGATATATTATATCAACAGAGGACGAGGAGACTTAGAGTCTGGTCCATTTGTCCAGGCAATAGAGGGGATCACTCCGTTACCAAGCAAAAAGGGTAGGAGGTTGTCTACAATTATTCTCTCCATAATTTTGGCACATACGGACACCAGGCCAATAGGCCGGTAGTTCCCAGGATCAAGTTTATCGCATTTTTTGTAGGTGGAGTGACAGATGCTAAACGCCATGGAGAGGGAAGGCAGGAATGAGAAAACGATTATTCGAAGATGTGGCTCAGCGGTATCACGAGAACAGATGCATGTCTTTTCAGTATAAATGTAGGTATATTGTTCGGCCCGGGTGATACACCTGATTTGACATTTCTTAGTTTTTCCTCTGTTATTTCAAGTGGAAAGCGTATATGGTTTGAGGCCTTTTGGCATCTTGGTGATATTACTCGAGGTAGCGCTGCATTTTCTACTGGCGAGAAAGATTTGTCGAAACTTTTAGGAGCATATTATCGCGGATCATTGGTATAGAGACTTTCGAGGAAAGCTTAGTTCTACAATATTTATAAATGGCCTCAGAACCTTTTCCGATAAAATTAGATTCGTAGTTCTGTTTGGTCTTTCTTAGGTCTTGGGATAAGTTGGAGGAGTAGAAGCGATGGGTCTCGAAATCTTCAGGGGACTTGATAATAATAATAATAATTAATAAAGTTTATTTATCGAATGTACGTATAGATAAAGTTTAGGTACATTTAGAAATATAAATAAACAAGAGCGTCACAGAAGCAATAACATAAGTATCGCTTGTGCGTGATATTATCGATATTTCATCATAAGCATCAATCATTATGTTGCATTCTGTAATATCTGAAGCAGCTGTACGGAGTTTTCGTTTCTCTGGAAGATTATGAAAAATAGATTATTCCCCGATTCAATTCTCCGAAAAACTTTTTTTGCGCCATCTTGGCAGCTGTGTTCCAAATTTTCTTGACAGAATAATCTTTATAATCATCACCATCACATTTCCGCATGTTCATATCACAGTCTTACAAAATTCTTGCTATTTCGGTAGTTAGAGTATACCGCTGTAGTTCATACTTCCTTGAATCACAGAACGAAGGGAACTGACGCCATATAGATTCCCTTGTATTAACTGTGTTCACTGGTTTAGCTGATTTAACTAGTCCTCAATCTCTTCCGAATCTAAAATCACGTGAATTCGTTCCCAAAACCTGCAGTGTGTTCAATCTTGACATTCAACAAATAATGAAATGTCATCAGCAATTATTATTACTGTTTATACCCTTATACCATTTTTATTTTCATTATTATTTGTTATGTACTCCATTTTTTATTCTATGATAAGTATATACTGCCCAAGCTTTGTCAACAATATTGTCTTATGATAATAAAACATAATAATAATTATTATTATTTTTAATGGCCCCCGTGATCTTGTCTCGTACAAGTTTTCATTATCTTCTGAGGATTGGTCAAACAAAGCGGCTAAAACTATTTTTACACAAATAATAAATTGTCTTGACAACAATGAAAAAATACCCAATTTTTTGGCAAAAAATGCACTAGTGTATATTTATTTAAAAAAAAAACATAGCATGAGCGCATGTGTCAATCTAAAACGTTCATTCAACCAATCATACGTTGAAAAGAATTAGAAAAGGCGCATTCGGAATAGATTTTTCAAGTTTTGTCTAGTGCAAGTGCAAACTGATGAAAAACCTAAATGAGTATGGACCGCTGACAGATCATACCTATGAAGAACATTGAGGAAGCACCAACCAAACGTATACCGGAGAAACAACATGTACGTCACTGGTCAGCATCTGAACTCAAACTCTCCGCTCACAATGCATCGGTAAAAAAGTAAGAGTGAAGACAGTGAGCTGCGCAAAAACATATTATAAAGTGATTTGCACGCGGAAATGGGGTTTACGTTTGTGCTGTATAAAACTCACCTACTGATTTATCTCAACTAGTTCTAATCTGAGGATGAGCAATGCCATGTCAAGAAAGGTCATAAATGGATACGTACTAAAAGATTAACAAGTAGATCTCGTGATACAAACCACAGAAAAGTTAATGAATCAACCGAAATTCATAGTTCAAAAGTATATATGGGGATCATGAAGTCAAATGTTTCTTTCGATAAGCTGATTATTTATTGAACCGTTCATAACAAGGTACTCTAGGCTTCAGGTTCGACCAATATGCGTAAAATCGAATCGTAGAGTGACACATTAATAATATTATCACGTCCAACCGATGCCGAGTACTTACGGAGGTAACAATTGCTATAGAAGACATACCGAAATCTCACGATAGGTATTTGATAAAGATTCTCTCATGTAAGTAAGCTGTTCTAGATGAGAGATAAGCATGAAGTGGAATGAATAGTCGAATTTAAACGGTTTTTCATAAGGATTCAATATAAAATTGAACCAGAGAAATTTTCGCGAATATCATTCAACGTTCTGCGTGGTATTTGCCAGGAAAGTAGTTGTTTTTCACCTGAGATCTACCTTCTGGTTCAATTTTATATTGAATCCTTTATGGAAGAAACCGTTTAAATTCGATTTTCTATCTATTCCACTACATGGCACTTATCTCTCACTATATGCTAGACGGGCTTGCCATCTACTGAGAAGGAATCTTTTATTCAGAAACCTATCGAGGTGGGAGATTTTCGGATGTTCTTTCGTCACAGGTACCGCCAGTTAAAGTTTATCTTTTCCGGCGTACCTATAGGTGTTACAAGATCGATGATGGTTTGTTTACGGGTCTCACTTCAGCCAGAGTTCTTTGACTTTTGGCTGGTTGACTACCCGTACTCGATGAGGGCCAAGAAGCCTGAAACCGGTATGCGGATTGTTAGGTGAACACGACTTAAATTAAACATAATCGAGCTTATCAGAAAGAAACATTTGCATTCAATGTCCATTGATATTTTATGGAAGTATGCATGGATTTTCTAAACCTTAATGATTTTTCTAGTTCTATTTTTACCGGATCTACCTTTCTCTGGTTCAATTTTATATTGAATCCTTTATGTGAAGAAAACCGTTTAAATTCGATTTTTCTAGTTCTAATCTAGTAGGTGGAGCAATGATTTCAAACAAGGCAAAGGTATGGATCGTTACTAGAGAACGATAACAAGTAATGATTCCTTCCTGATACAAACCACAAGAAAACGCTCTCCAAAGTCCGAATCAATGAACTTCATCGGGTATGTAGGTCATAAAAATGGTATATTATGGGGCCCGATCAAAAAAGTCCAAATATTTTCAATTATAATCACTCAGTAGAGATATTGTAAAAAATTGTAAAATTGTTTTTAACCGCTTTCTCAGTTGTTTGACCAACCCTCAGAAGTTAATGAAAACTTGTACGAGTTAAGATCACGGGGACCTTACCTTTTATAGTGGGATACGAAAAAAATTTTCACCAGCTGCGGGAATCGAACCCGCGCCAGGTGGAAACAGTTGACAGAAGACCGACGCTGGTGTCACTGAGCCACAGTGTATACACAAGTAATACTTTATTGAACCCGATATCGGGATCAACAAGGGTACTCTAGGCTTAAGGTTGTCGACCAATATGGCTTGTAAAACTAATACGATAGAGGAGCCACTATGCATTATATTGAATATTTACCCAATTCCCCAACCATGAGTAATAAGAGTCGAAACTAATTGCTAGTACGAAATAATAGCCGGGAAACTGGCAACAGTGCCCGTCATTTGCCGATAAAGTTACGTACTCCATGTAATAGCTGTTTGAAGTATCAATTTATTTGGTTTGGAAATTAATCAGGAAGAAATTATCGTGAAATAGTTATTCCGAAATAACATTATCTGAAAATAAAATCCTACATTGTTCTATCCATTATTATGAGGCCCAACAAAGGTTAAAAAATAGACCTAGAGAATCGTAATTATATTGGCGGGCTTGGCAACATGCCAGTTGGGTTGTCCTGTGAAGGTCAAATCAGGAAATCCGCGTTACGTATTTTACGGCAGAATATAGTATTCCAGCGCCAGCGGCAGAGGAATCTTATTGGATTTTGAATTATGATATTCTTCTTGTGAATGTTTTGAAAATATCGCATTGTCAACCAAGCATATATTAGTTTTGAATCCCAGGTTCATATATATTTTGAGTTCTGTGTTAGTTAGCTCGAGAATGAACCGATTTTTATGAAATCAATGAATAATCTTTGGATGCCATACTTTACTGGTTGAATTCTTACAACAAAATATTTCAGAGTTGAGTTGCAGCTCATATTTTTGAGAAACAATAAAAAAAAACTAAACTTTGCAACATTTCACAAAAAAAAAATGTTCCAATATTTGTGGCACTTTTACGGTCATTCTGAACGACTTAAATATTTCTCTTCCTTAATAAGACCGAAATTTTGTGGAGAGGAAAAAATGGTTCCCACTTTAGAAATATTTTATATGGATTGTGTACTGGAGGAAACAATCAGACAATTGAGAATGTTTCCTTTTTCAATCAGACAACGTTCTCAAAAAAGAATAAAAAATATTACGACGCCCCGTGGATAGAAGATGCTGTAGAATCAAAAATAGAGAGAAATAAATGATATTTTTTACGTCCTATATGTTGTTCGCTGAATTTTGAAATCAGAAATATTGATTTATTCTCATAAATCGCGTGTGATTCTCGGAGCTATATCACAAGTGATAAATATTTTTGTGATATACTTTGACATTTTTGTGTCAATATTGTTGTAGAAATTCACAAGACCAAATTTCTGTAAAAATACCCCGACAGCGAATGTATTTATTGAAAGAAATTTGGTGGAGTGGTATTTGGTATATTGTGTACAACAATGTATACTATACCCAAAATATCTATCACAGTGATATATGAACAGATTATATATCGAGATATGTCGCTGGAAAAACGTATTCTGAAAGTTTGATTTCAATTAATCGTCAACACTTTGAGGTTTAGGGACACCCTGTATATTTGAAAAACCCTTTGTTATATCAAACCTTCTTGAAATACGATTCCAAGAACGTTTCACTATCACTGGAATGCATCTCGAAGATTACATTTTTATAGCGAGTTTATACAATAAAAGACCTTCATTCACATCAAACTAAGTGGATGAGTACGATCATCAGTCTAATTTGGATAAAAGAAACGATTGCATTCACCTCCGTGAGTGGAATTCCTCAAGATGACGCGTTGGCACAGTTAAGAAGAGATGGATGCAGCGCACTAATGATGTATTTTCAAACAATTTGATTCAAATAAAATAAGAAGATGTTCTGAAAAGTGGAAACCATTTCATTAACACTATTTTTTAACTGTCCGACCGTTCTCATGCAACTTTTGTTGGGACGAGATCTTTTCCAACCGAGAAATCAATGGAAAACCTATTTTTTGGTACTGGAAGATAAATCCATACACGAAAAGAGGTAATTAAAAACATTATTAAAAACCTTTTTGAATGCGCTAAAAAATAATTGCTTTGGATGTGTGACGTAATCTGACCTTAATTACAAAATTTGTCCGCCATCTTGAATTTATGAATTTGGAAAAAAAAATAATAATCTTTGTCCCCAAAAACCCCCACATACCAATTTTGAATCGAATCGGACCATAATTACAAAACTTGTCCGCCACCTTGGAAACGCCATTTCGATTTTATGAATTTTGATGAACAATCATAATCTTCGACCCCGGAAAACCCCCACATACCAATGTTGAATCGAATCTGACCGTAAACACAAATCTCGTCCGCCATCTTGAAGCCGCCATTCTGTTTTTTCTTCTAACAAAAATTCCACAATGCATTGTCACGGGAATTATGAATACCTGCCAAATTTCACGTTAATCGGACAACTTGTAGTGGGACAAATTTAACGTGTAAGATTTGATTTGATCGGGGCGGGTAAGTAAATAAAAGCTTGTAGAAACGAACATCTTGCAATCAATTTGAAACCTCAGGGCCATGGAGTATCTATGAACATCAGGGAATTGATGCCAATAATGAGATTAAGCCCCTAAAGAAGAACGAGCAATTTTGTACGTCTGGTGAAAATTACATAGGCCAAACTTCATGACAATTGGCAGTATAAACATAAGGATCATATAAGATATCAACAAGTAACTGGATCAAGAATACCACGACAAGAAGAAAAACTCATTTATTGAATTATTTCTCTTCATAAAAATTGTTTGGAAGTCCTCCTTGCCTTTCTAGGAAATCAGCAACGAATCGTTTTCCTTGTAAAATGAATGCAGTTCGCGATTACTAGATACCCGTCTGCATAAACACGTGCTAACGGTATATCCGATAGATCGTTTATAATCTTTCGAACATCAATCGAAATTTACAGAAGTATCTAAATATTGATTTTTGCATGGTTTTATATGGAATAATAGACATCACTCAAACGATGGCATTCGGAAAGGTGATTTGAATAACTATATATATATATATATATATATTTATATATTTTATATATATATATATATATATATATATATATATATATATATATATATATATATATTTTATATATATATATATATATATATATATATATATATATATATATATATATATATATATATATATATATATATATATATATATATATTGGGTATAGTGGGTTCTTGAATCTTGGTGGGATTGTATTTTTGAAATTTTCTTGGGTTTCAGATTAGTTTGTATTAAAATGAGAAGAAAATTACATTTATTTAAACGTTTCGCCCTCGTTCGGGGGCATCTTCAGTAAAATTTATTAAAAACATTAAAAACATTTGATCTGAAAATAAGATTTTGGTTTGGATAACATCATATGTAGAAATTTAGGTTGTGTCTAAAAATAACTTTAATTACCTTTTGGGTTACGTACCTTGGTTTTACCATGCTTGTGTTTTGTAACCAACATTAGTTGGATTTTGGGGCGGTATTAAATTTTGTTGTACCATTGTTTCAACAGAAAACTTTCGATATTTTGTGGTTTGCTGTTTTGTCAATTGTCATTAAAAGCGCCTGAACGACGTAGTGTGGAACTATTTATGGTTATTTTGTTTGTTGTTGGTAGGCCGTAGTGCTCTCCGCTGGGATGTGTAGTGTACGAGGTGGGGTGATATGGGTGAATTGAATGATTTGTTTCAGCTGGGCTTTATTTATTTGTTTTAATTAGAGTGTGGTATATTTGGCTCAAATTGTTTATGTGTGGCGTTGTTCATGGGTTTGTTTGTTTATATGTATAATTTCTTTGAATGTTCTTTTATTCTTTGTTTCTATGTTGTACTTTACGTTATTGAAATTGTTAGATTTTCTGTAATAATGTGTTGTTGAGAGCTATTGCTTGTTTAGCATATTTGTCATTATGGGGTCTTGGCTTTTTAATGGGGTGTATAACTATTACATATAGTTGTGAGGTCATTCCGATATAGACTTTATCACAATCATTACATGGGATGCTATATACTAGGTTTGATTTTTTCATTATGGGGTCTTGGCTTTTTAATGGGGTGTATAATTTTTTCAAAACGTTAAATGATTTAAACACAACATTTCCACAAGTTTTAAATCATTTAACGTTTTGAAAAAATTATACACCCCATTGAAAAGCCAAGACCCCATATTGAAAAAATCAAACCTAGTATATAGCATCCCACGTAATGATTGTGATAAAGTCTATATCGGAATGACCTCACAACTATTATGTAATAGAATAAATGCCAAAATATGCTAAACAAGCAATACCCCCAAAAACACATTAAAAGAAAAAAAATAAAAGAACATTCAAAGAAATGATACATATAAAACAAAACAAACAAGCCATGAACAACCGCACATACATAAACAATTTGAGCCAAATATACCACACTCTAATTCAAAAACAAATAAATGTAGCCCAGCTGAAACAAATCATTATTCAATTCACCCATATCACCCCCCCACTCGTACACTACACCATCCCAGCGGAGAGCACTACGGGCCTACCAACAACAAACAAAATAACCAAAAATAGTTCCAACTACGTCGTTCAGGCGCTTATGACAAGACAAAAAAAACCACAAAATATCGAAGTTCGTTAAAACAGTAAACAAATTTAACACGCCCAAAATCAACAATGTTGGTTACAAACACAAGCATGGTAAAACCAAGGTACGTAACCCAAAAGGTAATAAAAGTTATTTTTAGACACAACCTAAATTTCTACATATGATGTTATCCAAACCAAAATCTTATTTTCAGATCAAATGTTTTTAATGTTTTTAATAAATTTTACTGAAGATGCCCCCGAACGAGGGCGAAACGTTTAAATAAATGTAATTTTCTTCTCATTTCAATACAAACTAATCTGAAACCCAAGAAAATTTCAAAAAAAAAAAGTATATATATATATATATATATATAGAGAGAGAGAGAGAGAGACCAAAAAAATACAGGGTGTTCTATTTGAAATAACAAAGTTATCTAGCTAGCATTTTCATTAAAAAAATCAATAACTCGAGAACGGTTGTAGTTGGGTACATAGTACCTTATATGAAATCATATTATTTTTTTCTGACCTATTCAAAAGTGTAACGAAATACAAGGTGTTCCATTTAAAAAAAAACACAACTCTGCTATGTCACACTTTTTTGAGCCACCCTGTAGACTCCAAAATAATTTCCTTTTGCAGCCTTAATAAATGGAGAAATTCCCGAAAAATTAATGGTTTGGTTTACAGGGACGTGTCGTATGGGTGCCCCCACCCGTATATATCGATCATGAATATAATAATGATTCAATGAACAATTATAATCACAATACTCCATACTTCCTCTACCCACCGATATCAAACAGACACAAACGTTGCCAATTAACATATGATTTACTGCATCAATGTAACCCCTCCCCTGAACATTGACTATCTAAACAACCGAGATTGAAATGTGGACGTCCTTATCCTAATAACGGAAAGTATTAAACTGCATACCTGTCCCACATACCAACAAATATTTGAGAAATTATCATTCTAACAAGCTACGAGTTTAATGAACGACTTGTTTGATGGATTATCTAATATATTCTAATCTTGCCAATTTACCACTTCGGAATACACAGATACATGTCTAGTGTACTCCATTCTCCTCGCGGAACTCTAGGACCAATATTTATAATTTTTCTAGAGGGTTGAAAATACGGCCGAAAACGGGAACTCTCGCTTGCGTAAGCTCCGCCCACTTGGGACCTTTAATAAAAAAATATTATTTAAACTTATTAAATATGAAAATTAAAAACTGAAAAAATTCAGGCACCTACAGAATAAATCAAAGAACAATAATCCGCCTATCAAAAATTTTTATCTCGATTTTTCAATTAGGTATCCATTAATTAATTAATAATTTTTTGTAGCACGAACATCAACATTGAAAGTGCGATAATTGTTGAACTATAAATCTGGGATGTTTTTCCTTTCATGGAGCTATTTTACAAAGGCTATAGAATAGACTCCCGTTGGAAAAATAAAAAAATTGTTAATTTTCATTTTGTTATTAACAATTTACTTAAGTTAAAAATTATCAACCTCGATTAAACATTGAAAATTTTTTTTTTTCATAATATCCGTTTTTTTATGATCATAAGCTACTCAAAAATGATTTTTAATAATTATCCCATATTATTTGAAAAATTGTTGTAAACAAATGCGTTGTTTATAAGATAATCAAAAAATTTTTTTTGTTAACATAATCTTTGATGGAAATTATGATTTGAAAAAAAATTATTTCTTAAAAAAAAATTGTATTGTTTAAAAACGCATTTGTTCATTAACAATTTTTTTACCACTTGTTATGAACATTAGAACCATTTGTTTTTAAATCATTATTTATCTTGCTCTTCGATGTCTGTTTTTTTTTATTCAAATTTTAATTGTTTATGTAATAAACAATTTGTTATAAACAATTGAATTTTTCATTTATCATTTTTTTTGCTCTAAAAAATACAACAAAACAGCCTAGTATCAATTTTTGGAAAAAAAAAGATTTTTCGATTTCCAATTTAATTTTAAGTATTCTAGAATATTTAAACTTACCTTTCGCGCCTGCTTTTCTTTATTTATTATTAATATTACTTATAAACTATCGCAGATACAACAAATTCATCTAGACTTTTTTTTCTAAACAAATTTATAACCAAACTAAAGCTCTAACTTAATTATTTATAACTAGGATTCAATAATTATCCAAAAATACTCGGTCATTGTTCTTAATTACATCTAGTCAAATTGTGTCATCAAAGATTTCGATAACAATGACTGAAATTTCTAACAATTAGTATGGAAATGAACTAAGTTTGCTCATGAATGGATGTTTTTTATAACTCTTCATAATATTTAAGTGATTTTCCAAAGAGAAATTAACATTTATGAAGAAATTCATATTTTAATGTGAACAAAAAATCCCGAAAAATTTTGCCCAATACATTCTTAGAATAGCTGCTAATTTTTATAAATTTTAAGGTTAAGCCTCACTAGGAGCCCAATTTGTTCATTAACTAATGCAGAATGAAGAAGATATAACTTTTGTCGTATCTGTTATGGTTAATGAGATATTTCGACATTAAAAGCAAAAAAAAAATTTTCTTTCATTTTTATAAATAATTGCAAAAAAATTATATAAATAATTAAGTTAGAGCTTAAGTTTGTTATAAATTGGTTGAGTAGCTAAATTAGAAAAAAAAGTCTAGATGAATTGTTGTATCTGCAATAGTTAATAAGTAATATTAATAATAAATAAAGAAAAGCAGGCGCGAAAGGTAAGTTTGAATATACGAGAATACTTTAAATTGAATAAAAAATCGAAAAATAATTTTTTTTCAAAGAACTGATACTAGGCTGTTTTTGTTGTATTTTTCAGAGCAAAAAAAATATAAATAAAAAATTCAATTGTTTATAACAAATTTTTTATTGCATAAACAATTAGAATTTGAATAAAAATGAAAACAAAAATTCAGACATCGAAGAGCAAGATGAATAATGATTTGAAAAAAAAAATGGTTCCTTAATTTTCATAACAAGTGGTAAAAAAAAAGAGTTGATTAACAAATGCGTTTTTGAGCGATAAAATTTTTTTTTTAAGAAACGATTTTTTTTTAAAACGGACCAATAGCAATATTATAAAAATAATATTTTTTTCAATGTTTAATCGAGGTTGATATTTTTTCCAACGGGAATCTATTCTATAGCCTTTGTAAAATAGCTCCATGAAAGGAAAAAATTCCCAGATTTATAGTTTAATAATTATCGCACTTTCAATGTTGATGTTCGTGCTACAAAAAATTGTGTATTAATTAATGGATAACTAATTGAAAAATCGCGATAAAAATTTTTGATCGGCGGATTATTGTTCATTGATCTATTCTGTAGGTGCCTGAATATTTTAAGTTCCTAATTTTCATATTTAATAAGTTTAAATAATATTTATTTATTAAAGGTCCGAAGTGGGCGGAGCTTACGCAAGCAAGAGTTCACGTTTTCGGCCGTATTTTCAACCCTCTAGAAAAATTATAAATATTGGTCCTAGAGTTCCGCGAACTTTTCTTCAGGAAATTTCTTCTTCTTTTTGGATCTTTTTCAAAATTTTGAAACTGTTGAATAATTTTTGAGATATTCGCAAAAAACCAAACCCCTTTTTTTTAATAAATTGTTTATAACTTTTGTAATTTTTGCAAGCGCCACTCCAAATTCTTCAAAAAGTTTCTAGATGCGATGACGAATCGAATGACACCTCGATCATAATTTCCCAAGGCGAATAAAAAAATTTTGACTTAAAAGGCACATCTTGACTAGATTAAAAGCGATTGCAACTGAAGAACGATTGGAAGACTAGAAAACGCTTCCTCCTTTCTGAACTCCGCCCTTTCCAGATATTGATACCTTTGTATATCCTGGAATGAAGGCTATTAATATTACTATCATTATTTTTATAACCTAATCCTCCCCTGGACGCTGGAAAGGGTTTTCTTGAAGCCATTTATCTTCTCCCAAACGATTTTTTTTATTATTTGTTCTAAATTACGACGAATTTCATTGTCAATTTTACGGAGACCTTATCAACCCAAGTAGGACTGCGTCTTAGAATGTGATTAATTTGGGAATTGCCAAACAGTTTTTTATATGATTCATATGAAGCAATTCATGACAGCCAGTATAATAAAACCGCAATTGTGAGAACAGTGTGCATAATGGAAAACCTCTGAGAGGAATTGCAACCAGTTCTACAGTAGGACAAAGGTTAAAAGCTGGGTTCAATTAGCGTACACTATGAGATTATGCTAATTATATCCATTAATTGATGAGGAGTCAAGTTCACTGGGTAATGAAAAATTTTTTGCAAAGGCAATCGTGAATTTCTACAGCGCAAAATTGATAAAATTATGTGTCGTGTCAATAATAATTTTGGAAGTACGACTTGGTTTCTAGTTTATATAAGATATTCAAGTCAGTTTGTGGTTCACTCTGTGAAGTGGAAAAAACACGAATTTATAAAGCAATCGACCTATTATATAGTGAAATACTCGTCCGGTTTTTTTCTGATAAAATGAGTACAGTGGGCCGCTTTCATTGAATACTTTCTGGAAGACTTTGTATTTGCTGTGGACACTCGCAAAATACTTTCCAATTTATATTTATAATGTACGTGTTGAAAGTAAAATAGAAATCTCAAACGGAAGCGGTTATCTTGGGGAACTGGGAAATGGGGAGAATATTGACGAAAGCCTTCTTCCTGAAACAATTTCTGATATTACTTCTACAAACATCCTAAATGACATAAAAAACTTTTTAACAAAAAATTAATCCGACAAAAAAATCAATTGAAAAGGCAAAAAATAAAATAAACCTTTTAGTCTTGATGATAATCGAGCTCCTAAACTAATGCTAGTAACAATTATCGGAGGTCATTATATTACTTTGAAGAAGTAATCAAAACGCCGATGGGCATTTCGCTGCCATTATTTTACGCTTCACCTAATTCAATTGCTAGTTTGTTTGGCGCCGACTCAAAATTAGTTACTCACATTAGTTCAGGAGCTCAATTATCATTAAGACTAAGAACATATATTTAATTTTTTGCTTTTCAGTTGAATTTTTCGTCGGTTTAATTTTTTGTTAAAAAGTTTCCTTTTTCAATTTTTTGTGGCTGAAATCTACTAATTACTACCTACCTAATTTTTTATTACTTCCAAAATACTTACTTACCTAGCTTACTTCAACTATTAACTGTTAAATAATATGATTATCTACTTTAACTTTTTATTGTTATATAATATAAATTATTTTTGAAAGTTCTGGTTAGCTGATTTCATCACTTTGTATATAATTCCATCCTTTCATAGAATGTAATGATTGTGACGGATGTGGGAGGATCTGTCAATGTCAACTACATATGAGTGCCAATGTTTACAAGTGAAAAATCAATCATCTCCTATTTTTCTACCCATAGGGGTGGATAATTTCATTCCAAATTGGAATATGATCAACTATGAGGTATACCCTATCTAATAAAAAAAAGATAATCCAAATCGGAAAACCCACTACAAAGTTATGCCTGATAGAATCAGTAAACGGACCAAAATTCAGAGGATCAATATCCTCCATTTTGCTACCCTTAGGAATGGATTTTTTTGGTCAAATTCAAATGGGACCAACTTCGAAGTACACCCTATGATCATACATTAAAAAAAATATACGCGTCGGTTAATAAAAACCTTGAAAGGTTGTCTTATATTTGTCGACAATTTACTTTCAACAGCAGCGTTAAACACTCACTTTTAGTGTCAAGTAAAAATTTCCAAAATTGGTTTCTTGAATGGAATTTTTGTGCAAGTTGTTTTTTCATAATGCTACAATTTTTCATAACACGATATTTTGTCCAACAATAATTCTATATTTGCTTTTTCCGTATAATAATGGGTTTCTCAGTACATCAAACAAATTTGAGTTCTCCATGTTGAATTTAGTTTTTAGATTCCAGAATATTCTCATAGAAAATTAGATAAATAGGCATATACTTTCTGGCTAACATGTAAGTTTTTTCGGACAGCCCTCATATTATGGACAAACAACAGCCCTCATATTATGGAGGAAATTGGTAGAAAATACCTCAACCCAAATCACCACCGTTCGGTTTCAAAATGAAACACTTCTCTCCCGATCAAGATCGTATATTAACAACTAAAATAGGAAAATATCGAAAAAGGAAAAACCTTTGACAACGACAGTTTCCAAGAATTGGAAAAGACTGGAAAAATACTCGAAAATTCTGATCCTATATATACCATATAACCGATTCAATTCAATTCAATTCAATTCAAGTATACTTTATTTATTATACTTCAAATTAAAATACCCCTTGTGACAAAGCTTGTTAACCTAAATTAATAAAATATACGAGAAAATACAAACTATCTACATATTAAAGAATTAAAGGTTTTTTAATTTTTTCACACCTTATTACATGTAAGAGAATAATTATTACGGAAATTTTCATCCAAGGTATAATTATTACATTACTACATTAGAGTATAATTCATTACAGACATCTAAAAACATTTAAAAACATTTCCAGTTACATATTAAAATCTCGGATTACCCTTTTGGTGACAAATTAAAATCTATGTGAAAAATATTCATCTAAGTTATACTATGGTGTTTCTGTCTTTAAGTCTGAAATGTTTGCTGCTTGTATATATTTTAGTTTCGTTCGGCAAGTGGTTGTATATCTTGATTACGGTATATATGAATGAGTCCTTAATCATAGTAGTGCGTGGTCTTACCAACTTCATCTGGCCAGTCTGCCTTGTGTTGTATTGAGACGATACAAGTAGCAATGTATGTCTATTTTCATGGATTAAACAAGCCGTTTCCAGAATGTACAAACAAATTACAGTAAGAATGCCATATTTCTTGAATAATTCCTTACGAGGGTCTCTTGGTTTTGCTTTACACATATATCTCACGGCTCTTTTTTGCAAAACAAAGCCCCTCTGGAATAAAAGGGTTACTGCATGTCCCCCAAAAGGCTATTCCATATCGTAAGTGGGACGCAATGAGGACAAAGTATGCTGCTCTGGCAGAAACATAGCCTAATTCAGTAGGAATGTTTCTGACAGCAAAGCTTCCAGATGCTAATTTTTTGCACATATTCATTACATGATCACTAAACACATAAGTTTGTTATCAATGTGTAAGCCTAAAAACCTTGTTGTTTTATTCACAATCACTTCATTACCAATGTCTAAATTGAAAAAATTATATGTTTGTTTTTTAATATTGAGGAAGAGGAGGATTGATTCACACCAATCTATAATAATTTGTTTGTCCTCTGTAATGTTCATGTGTGACCTGTTCTTCTTGATATTTAGATCCCAGACATATCAAAGCGAAAGTGCCACAAGGCAGCGTTCTAGGTCGGATCCTTTGTCTATTGTTCACTTCTGACATCCTACAAACGCAAAATACGGCTATTTTTATTGTTGGTATACATGAATGGACTGAAGATGAAAATCAAGTGGAGAAATTGAGCTGCTATATGAATTGCATGAAGAAAACCTCTATAGGATATCATGCTCTGGTGCTCGACAATAACAATTCCCCCACGCAAACACATCAAACTATTTTGACAAGAACCTACATGAACTTCGATAGTGACATGGGAGATAATTAATAAGAAAAATGACAGTGAGCCGAAAATAACTGCAAGTTGTGATAAGACCCCCTCATACAGTGTGACCCATTTAATATGGAACCACCACTGTAGAATATCCATTTTTCAGTCAATCTCAAAAAAAAAAAATTTTTATATTAAACATCAAAAACTGTACCTTGACACAAATTTTCATAACTTTAGTTTCATTTCCAAGGCACTCTATGGTTTTTTATCTTTGTCAAAAACGGCATAAGTTTATTAGGCAATTTTTTTTTTCAAATTTGACTGAACCACTGAATTTGTAGTCGTTATAAATGGAAACCATTGAAATTTCATAGAAAAATATTGGTTAACAACGAAGTTACAACAACTTTAATTTTGGAAACAAAGTATTTGATTATAATTTTTATTTAGATTATAGACATATTTAAAATCTGGCAACACTGCCAGAGTCAATAGCTCATTCCGTTCTACAGTTATAACTCCTGAAAGTATGGTAAGGTGAGCGATTTTTGGTGTACTAAATAACAGCCTTCTATTGATTTAGTACAATACCTATGCCTAATGTATTATAGTTCAGTTTTCCTCAAATTATTGATACCTTCTTTAAAAGCTTGTTTTAATTGAGTTTTGCAGAATTTAAAAGGAAAATTTTTTGTCCTGCTTTCTGTTTTATTATTCAATAAATAATTTTGATACTTTAAAACTTGATTCGGTTCATTTCGTTTTTATCGGCTATGGAAGACTGCATAACTTGAAAATGAATTCTTAATTTTCTGTTATTTTCGAATACACTTCTAACCCAAACTTAAATAAACTATTTTAAGGGAATATAATTTACAAATCCAGTGGCGTAGTCAGATTTTTATTACAAAATCGCTTCCACCACAAATCGCTCACATTACCATAATTTCAGGAGTTATAACTGTAGAACGGAATGAGCTATTGACTTCGGATTTTCGCTGTACAAATTCACTGGTGTTCTACTTTGCATCGGCAGTGTTGCCAGATTTTAAATATGTCTATAATCTAAATGAGAATTATTATCAAATATTTTGTTTCTAAAATTAAAGTTGTTGTAACTTCGTTGTTAACCAATATTTTTTTATGAAATTCTCATGGTTTTTATTTATAACGACTACAAATCCAGTGGTGTAGTCAAATTTCAAAACAAGAATTGCCTAATAAACTTTTGCCGTTTTTGACGAAGAAAAAAAACCATCGAGTGCCTTGGAAATGAAACTAGAGTTATGAAAATTTGTGTCAAGATACAGTTTGTACAGTTTTTGAAGCTTGATATTAAAAGAAAACTTTTGTGAGAATGATTGAAAAATGCGTGTTCCACAGGGGTGGTTCCATTTTAAATGGGTCACACTGTATATGTGGATGATGATTAACGCAGCGTCTCCTTATATCTGTAATCTATCGATAGAATCTAAAACCTTTTCAGACTTTAGGAATGAAATCTTAGAAAAACATAACCGCCTAACAAGTTTTACTTAAAAACCAGAAACATTTCTTATTAAAAATGAAAAACAAGATTCCTAGCTCGATCCTACAACAAACGCCACCATTTGTAATCTTGATCGTGGCGAGTTATAACACCATCTACTGAAATCCCAGAAGCAAAACGAATCTCAGATGTATTATAAATGCAACGGAGGTGTGTCCACGCGAAAAACCCTTGAGCGTACAGTGCTGAAAAATCTGATTGTTAAGTCGTTGAAGCATAAACATCACACATTAACTGAAAGCAAAAATCACATTAGCTATACGGTTGCCGAGCTCCGCAATTATCGTGTCATCTATCCATTGTTAAAAAAATACGCGTATTAATACAGATACAGGGTGATTCTCCTCGAGTTGCAGTAAGGGTTGAAGTCTGTGTGAATTTTTGAAACCCAGACCAAGGGGTGTCCAATGCCTTTGAAGTGATTTAATTGCTGACCTAGGAGAATTATAGAATGTTTTTGTATAAAATAATAGCAACTTTATGGCGCTACATCCATTCATAGAGCCCTGTTGTCTGGTATTAACCGATAGAAAGATAGATAGATATTTCCATACTAATAAACATTGAATTAGTAAATCGTCAAAAAGCAGTACAATACACGCACACGTGTATATCATCACAAAACTAAATAAACAATATAGATAGATAGATAGATAGATATTTATTTCCAAACTAATAAAACATAGAATTAGTGGGTCGTCAAAATAGTACAATGTATAACATATAAGTGTATATAGACATGTATAAAGTAAAATTTACACTAAGAATAAAGTAAAATATAAGATAAGAGGACAGACTGGGGGAGAGTCTATCACAAGAGTTCGAGTTCAGTAATGCTCAGATCAAGATACTCCTTGATCGAATAGAAACATTTTATTAGTAAGAATGCTTTGATTCTGTTTTTAAACTGATATAGGTTGAGACACTTAATCTTTGAAGGTAATTTGTTATAAAGTTGCAGATTCAGAGAATTTTTTTGTGACATCAGGAGCCTGCATCTAGGTGTCGTGAGAAAATTTTCATTGCGAGTGGAGTAAGAGTGAATTTCTGATTGGACAGTGTATTTGTTTTTGTTTTTATGAATTTCAAGTAAGGATGAATATAGAAATAGAGTAGGAAATAGCATAATTTGAAGATTAGCAAAAAGAGGGCGACAGTGTTCGCGATGATGAACTCCAGCCATGACTCTAATAACTCTTTTTTGCACTAAGAAAGATTTATGAGCGTGGCACGAGCCACCCCATAATAAAATACCATAAGCCATGTGACTTTGGAATAAACCAAAGTAGCATGATTTGAGTACGTGCAAACTAACGCAATGCCTCAAACGTCGGATCATAAGGGCGATACTTGATGGTTTTTTTGTTAAAGAATCTATATGAGGAGCCCAGTTGAGTCTATCATCAAGTTGCACGCCAAGTAATTTGACGCTATTTCCCTGAGGAATATTTGTTTTAGAGGAAACGATGAGAGACTGATTTTTCTCGATAGTGATTTTCAGTTTATTTGATGTGAACCATACTTGAGCTACATTTAATATATCAACAGCTAAAGTACTAACGTTTTCTAGGTTAGTAGTTTGGGAGACAAATGTTGTGTCGTCCGCGAAAAAAACGCTCTTGATCGGTGAGGTGGGGCCCAGAACAGAGCCTTGAGGGACACCATGGGAAATGTTCTTACGATTAGAGAGATCCCCACCAAGTCTAACACATTGGGTTCTACCACACATATAAGATTCGAAGAAGTCCAGTGCCAGGCCTCTGATACCATAGAAATACATCTTTTGTAGTAGGATAACGTGTGAGACACAGTCAAAGGCCTTAGATAGATCACATAAGTTGTGAATGTTTGCCTTTTTCCAGGCCCTCGACTATGTCTGACACAACTTTTAGAAGAGCCTGGGTTGTTGATCGATTTTTCCGAAAACCAAATTGGCCAGGACATAAGAGAGAGTTGCTTTCAAGGAAGTTATATAGTTGTTGTTTGAGAAAAATTTCAATAATTTTACCCAATATCGGTATAATCGGAATAGGCCGAAAATTGTTAATGTCATCTGTGCTACCCTTCTTCAAAACCGGTAGGACTACAGAGTACTTACAAAAGTAAAGCTAAGAGAGTGTCCATCACTTGAGTTCGAGTTCTTTCATGCTCAGATCAAAACTATTTGATCGTATGAAAACAGTGTTTCAGTAAAAAAGCCCAAATTTTATTTTTAAGATGATGAAAATTTAGACACCTCTCACTTGATGGTATCTTGTTAAACAGGTGCAGATTCAGAGAGTTTTATTGTGGATTAATGTTGGATTTGGAATTGGACCGTATATTTGTTACTTCTAGGAATTTCCAGTAGAGATGAATATATAAATAAAGTAAGAGGTGGCATGATTTGAACTAACAAAGAGAAAACGACAATGTTTGCGAAAATGTACTACCGTCATTACTCTACCCTATTTTGTAACATAAAAGCCTTATGAGAGTTGCACGAACCATCCTATAGTAAAACACCATATGACAAATGACTATGGAATAAACCAAAATAATATGATTTAAGAACATGTAATGTGGCTTCCAAACAGGCAGCATACCATCGATGGCTAAAAAATCCGGGCCCTGAGACCAGAGCAGCATATGTCGAGGCTAGAGGCATATGCAAAGAGACAATAGAATGCTCAAAAGATGCCCACAATGCCAAAATAAGATCAAAACTTGCTGAATGTCCTAACGGATCCCGTTCATTTTGGTCTTTCGCCAAAGCTGTGGAAAGAAACTTCACTTCCAGCTCATTTCCTCCTCTAACCAAAGAAGATGGAACACTAGCAACGACTGCCCAGGAAAAAGCCAATATCTTTGCGCACCTATTTGCTGGAAATTCCACTCTGGATTCATCGGGAAAACAACCCCCGAACATTACACCTATTGACAGTCACATGCCCGAGATCACCTTTCGCCAACGTACTATCAGAAAGATTTTGCTGGGTCTCAACACCAACAAAGCCTGTGGATCTGACGGAATCCCGCCGATTGTTCTCAAGAAATGTGCCCCCAAACTAACACCTGTTCTTTGCAAGTTGTTCAACCACTCTTACAATTTGGGGGTATTTCCGTCCAATTGGAAAATTGCAAGAGTACAGCCAGTCCCTAAAAAAGGCAAAAAGGCCCTACCTAGCAACTACAGACCTATCGCACTGCTATCTATTATTTCAAAGGTCATGGAAAAAGCCATCAACATCGAGCTCATGAAATATCTGGAAGACTCAGGAATTGTCAACGATAGGCAATATGGCTTCCGCCATCAGAGATCAACTGGTGACCTGCTCGCTTACGTCTCACTATATATGGCAGCTATCTATTGAAAAGTATGGAGAAACTTTAGCTGTGGCATTAGATATCTCCAAGGCGTTCGATCGAGTTTGGCACCAGGGACTCCTCGCCAAGCTTTCGTCTTATGGCTTGCCTCCTCAGCTGTGTTCTCTGCTTGCTAGTTTTCTCTCAAACAGGTCTCTCCATGTAGTGGTCGATGGAGTTTCATCTGACACTCTACTCATAAATGCTGGTGTTCCGCAAGGATCTATTCTCGCACCAACACTATTTCTACTTCACATCAACGACCTATTGAAAGCAACTTCATGTCCAGACACAGCTTTGCCGATGATAGTACCCTCCATACTGCTTTCTCTTCCAGAGCCCCTATATCAGCCCGTGAAACCAGAAATGAACGGGGAAGAAATGTTAATAATATAAATATGGACTTAGCAACAATTCTCGAATGGGGATCTAATAACTTGGTAGAATTCAATGCAAACAAAACACAAGCATGTCTTTTCTCTAGGAAAGCCGATCTCACTGTGCCTAACATAACTTTGTCAGGAGTAACCATACCACTGAAGCCATCCATATCGATGCCTTGGTATTACTATCAGCAATAACCTTTCCTGGGAAAATCACGTGAGGTCCATTGCCAAAAGTGCATCCCAAAAACTTGGTTTTTTGTTTCGTGCCAAGAGCTATTTCACCCCCACTCAGCTGCTTATGATCTATAAGGCACAGATCCGACCTGTCCTGGAATACTGTTCCCATATTTGGAGTGCGGCACCTAAACATATCCTGAGGCTATTGGATTCTGTCCAAAAAAGGGTAATTCGTCTCGTCGGTGATGCCTCGCTTACAAACTCGCTCACTTGTCTGGAACACCGTAGAAAAGTTGGCGATTTGTCTCTATTTTATAGATATTTTCATGGGCGATGCTCTTCTGAAATATCAACAATCGTTCCTGCTTTGGCAGTCTCTTCGAGATTAACCCGTCAAGTTCAGTCATCACACCCCTTCGTGGTCACTTTGGAGACCTGCAGAACATCACTTTCCAAAGACTCGTTCATCCAACGAACATCGAGGCTTTGGAACTCATTGCCTAGGGAGGTGTTCCCCGAGGCATACAACCTCCAGAAATTTAAGAAGAACACCAACTCCTACCTTCTTTCCCTTGGTTCCCACGATGTTCTCTGAACATTACAGGATATCCCTTTTCGTGGGAACCAGAACATAAAAAAAAAATGTAAGCTGACAAATATTCTTTAAGGTCGCGTCGGATCAAAAAGGTGATACTAGAGAGTTTTTTCGCTAGTAACCCAATATGAAGTACCCAGTGAGTCTAATTTTGAGTTTATTGAACGTGAACCATGTTTGGGCTTAATTCATGATATCAATGGATAACCTACATCAACTTTCTGAATTGGCACATTGACAGATAAATGTTGTATCTTCGGCGAATAAAACACTCTTTGTCGAAAAAGTATAATGATATAGATCGTATATATATATATATATATATATATATATATATAATGTAACTTTTGTCTTATTATTTGTTTACCATTTAAAAATATGTTATTTTGTAGTTAGTACCTGCAGCCCAAAATAAACCAGTAAGCAGCAAAACATTATTTTACGAACAACTACAGAGATACATCGTCATAAATGCGAACTGGATTTATTGTTATTTTGTAGTTAGTACCTGCATTAAACGATTAAAGGGTAATAAACAAAACTAAGTTATTAATAACAAAACACACAACATGTAGAAATCATAGTGAATGTTCAATATGTCTACCTTCAAACATTACGCATGCGTCTAGACGTCGGCGCATTGAGCCACGTATTCGCTCAAATATTCCTGGAGTCTCTCTGATTACCCTGCACGCATCGATGATGCGGTTTCTTAAGTCCTCTACATCGCGAACAGGAGTACGATATACCAAATGCTGTGAATGGCCCCAAATAGAGAAATCGAGAGGATTGAGATCCGGGGATCGAGCGGGCCATTTATGTGGTCCTCCTCGACCATCCACTGATTTGCATATGTTTCAGTTAAATGCTGACGTGCTACTTGACTAAAATGGGCGGGAGCCCCATCATGCATAAAAAACATATCCCTTCTGACGCCCAAAGGAACTTCCTCCAGCAGTACTGATGCACTTCTCTTAAAATTGAACGTATGCCTCACCATTTAATCGAGGAGGTAGAAAATGAGGCCCAATTAAATCATCCCCAATAACCTGAGCCACACGTTAAGAGAAAACTGTTCTTGATGGCTAGTTTCGACAATAGCGTGAGGGTTTTCATCAGCCCATATGTGGTAATTATGAAAATTAATAATCTTGTCCGAGAAAAACTACATTCGTCTGTGAATTCTATCGTCTTCAGAAAGTCACAATTTCTTCTAATCATTTCCAGCATCCAATTGCAAAATTCAAGACGGTTCGAAAGTCTCGCGGTAACAGTGCCTGTACTCGTTGCAGATGGTAAGGGTATAAGAGTTGTTCCTTTAAAATTCGAAATACCGTCATATGATCAACATTTAGCTGGAAAGCAATCTTTCTAGTACTGGTAGTAGGTTGTTCTTCAATCAAATTAAGTACTGCTTCCTCAAGCTGTGGTGTTCGTATTTCTCGATGGCGACCACAATCCTGCGTTCTTTGTCGAATGAACCATATTCTCGTAATCGTTGATGAAGTCGAGCAAATATTCTATGTGAAGGATGCTGCCGTTGAGGATACATTTCAGCATATCTTCTAGAAGCTTCTAACCCATTCCCCTGCGACAGACCGTAAACGTAATGCATATCAGCCATTTCCTCATTTGTGTATGCCATTTTATTAAAAAGGGAATTATTAAAGTAACAAATTAAGAACAGAACAACAACACACAATTAGTATTAATTCAATTTCGAAAATTCCCAAACTGACAGCGTCATACCAATTTAATTGTCACTATCGCTAATAGCGACCTACTAGATAGATTAGTTTCGTATTTTCGCATTTATGACGATGTATCTCTGTAGTTGTTCGTAAAATAATGTTTTGCTGCTTACTGGTTTATTTTGGGCAAAAAACCCAAGAGACATTTTTTGTTTAGAATGAAACAGGCTATCGGAAATGAATTTTTAAATGGTAAACAAATAATAAGACAAAAAGTTACATTGGAAATAAATTTTAGGGGTTGCGTTTTTCACCCCTTACAACCATGGGGTAAACCAAATAAATTACTGGCTAAGTGTCTTTTTGGTAGTACAAAACGTCAGGTTAATTTCAATATTGTAACTTTTTCAGTGCTTGTGAAAAAAATTGTTATACAAATTTTATGTACCCCCTTTAAGGGGCTGTATCTTAACAAGGGATGCTCCAATGAAGTTTCTTTATATGAAAGATCCTATCTTTTTTTCGATGAGGAATCACCTCCTTAAATGTTTTACACTTATTCAGTTACACCCTGTATATGTTAAAAAGAGGAAGGGTCCCAGAACATACTCTTGAGGAACACCATGAGTATAACCTTACGATTTGAGAGATCACCTCTCATTTTGACATATCTGGATCTGTTACTTCGAGAGCCAAACCTCTTACTCTATTGTAATTTAATTTTTGTTATAGACATCGAAAAACAGTCGAACGCTTTTAAAAGATCACACAGCGTAAGTTGTGGATCGATTTTTATCTGAAGTCAAATTGGCCTGGACACAAGATAGAATTGCTTTCTAGAAAGTTAAACAGTTGTTTCTCATGGTTATTGAAAATTTTACCTATGATTGGTATAATACATATAGGTCGGAAATGTTTATATCATTCTTCAATACTGGCAAGAGAACAAAAAATTTGGAAATATTCCTGCAGAGAAACAGTCATTTAATGAAGCAGCCGAACGTTCGGCAAGATTACCGCTACTGATTTGATAATTTTGCTGTTCACTTCGTGAGCATCAAAAGCGTCTGAATTTTTTAGACCAAGAATAGTATCATAGACATCTGGAGTTACAGAATTCAGTTAAAAATAATGAACAGAAGTTTTGATTGTTTTTAAACCAAATGTAGGTTCGTCGGGTATATCAGGCAGTGTGATGATGGTCTTTTCAGCAATTGAAGTAAAGTATTGTGTTGCGTCTTGACGCATTTGTTTGTTTTTGTTATTATAATTATAATTAATTTTGCCAAGGGATTTTATATGTATATTGTATATTTCAAATGGGAATTTTTCATTTGCATGATTCAACTCTTTCGACCTTATTTTGCGCGTGAGGTATCACACAGACTGATATAGTCACTTGTGGGAGTGGGAAAATGAGACGGAAGAGGAGAAATGTGAAGATAGACATTGAGTTCCTAGATCTTATGGAAAGAACATAGCTTTTTAGTTTTTTCTCGAGTTTGTGTTTTCTCATTGATATAACGCTTATTACTCAAGATATTCCTCATCCTTAGAATCAGTGTAAATGTGATTAGCGGCGGTACCGCCAGGAAGACTAGACGAAGTATCTATTGGCTGAAGATCAGATTCCCCGACGGAGGCACATGGGTGAGTGACACTTTGATCAGTTCTGTGTGTTTGCGAATTTACCTACAAATTATTATTTATACAGTCCACTGAACGAACATTTTGGTCCTTCGAGCCGATTCACTTTGGTTTATTTCGCAACAAGTGAAAGATTCAAATTTGAAATAATTTCGTCAAGTCCCTTGGCAGCCATTGATTTATAATATCTTCATAGCCATTCATAAATAAGTAGCGCATACTCCCCTACCTTCCTTAAGTACCGTATAGTATTGTCATATGCACATAAATTAGCGCACCTACGTCACGTATTATTTACCCCTCTTGGGCCACACCGACTTCGACACCTGGGAACGACCTTGAGCTTCTCAGCTGACCGAAATAAGTAGGTCAGTACGATTCCAATATATTTCTTCTGTTAACTCGATTTGGAATTATTATAATTTGCTGATTGGGAAATTTTTTAATGATTATTGCGCGGTTGTTCTCGCATCTCACTTAATTTCAATTTTAACTCGCTCTGAACAATTTGAACTCTCATCTCTTATTATGTCTGCAGAAGCTAGGAAATTGAAATCATTCATTGCTCAAAGAGAAACAGAACTCATAAAACTTAGTGAATTGAAAAGGGTGGCGGATCAAGCATTGATCGATAATTCAATTCATAATAACTTTAAATGCCGCTATAAACACATAGAAGTGTTGTGTAGTAATTTTAATAGCATTCATTCGAATATTTTGAGTCAGGTTTCTGGTCAAGACAATGCTGATTTAACCTCTCACAATCAAATACTGAAAGACTTCGATGGGGATTATTATCATATTCAGGCAATTTATACCCAATTATTCGAGAATGATCCAGTTTCAGGTGCTAGTTCAACCAGAAATTGTAACATTAAACTTCCTAAACTTGAACTTCCCATTTTCGATGGGGATATGAAAGAATGGCAAACTTTCATTGATATGTATGATTCGATGATACATACTAACGATTCTCTTATCTAACATTGATAAATATAACTCTTAATATCTTCATTGAAGGGTAACCCGCTTTCAATTGTAAAATGTACCCCACTTGTGGGACAAAACTATATTGTTGCCTACAATTCGTTGAAAAAAAGGTACGAAAATAAAAGATTAATAGCAGCATCCCACTGGCATTCGATTGAAAGCACAAAAAAAATAAATTCTTCAGAAAACCTCATGGCTTTGCGGCATCTTCTGGATACCTTTTCTGAAAACCTCGCGATACTTGAAAAATTTAAGTTTTCCCGTGAAACAATGGGATTTTGTATTATTCAATATGCTGTTTGATCGTCTGATACGGATGCTCAAAAGGGATTTGAACTCGAATGTTCCACAAGTTTACAAGTGAAAAATTACTATGTAACCTTGAAGATATTTTTTAGAAAAACAATGTAATGCGATGGATAACGTTGCTTTATCGAATCCAAACTCAATAAAAAAAATTGATAAGTCAAATTTCAAGACGACATCCCCTATTTTCAATAAGGTGATGAAATCGAAAGCCAGTGCTAGTTTTATTGTTAATTCTTCTTCAAACCCCAATACTTGTTAGTTGTGTAAACAAAGATCACCACATTTATAATTGCCCAACATTCTTATCAAGTTCTCCAAAGGAAAGGTACAATCTGGTAAGGAGTAGAAGGTGGTGTACAAATTGTTTGGGAACTAAACATACTGTTCTCATTGTACCTCTAATTCTCTGTGCCGAAAATGTTCACTTTCTCATCATACTTACTTACATTTCGATTTTAAAAAACTCTCAAAGGACCCTGTCGATGATATGAACTCTGATTCTAACAACCCGGTCCATGCAATTCCAAATAATCCTGTACCCCAAACCCAAACTGTCTCTCAGGTGAATTTATTTTCGAACATTAAAAAGTACAGTTTTACTCTCAACTGCCATGATTGAAGTGTTAGATTCTCGTGGAAAATACCAACCTGTTCGCGTTCTTTTAGATAGTGCAAGTCAGTGCTCCTTCATTGCGAAAAAAATGTTGCGATAAACTAGGGCTCACTTGTATGGAAATGTCATTGATATTAAGGGTGTTGGACAAATACATTCTTATGCAAATCAAGGGGTTTCTGTGTACCATTAAACCTAGGGTGAAATTCAACCTATTTTACCTGTAGATCTTGTAGTGCTTCCTCAAATCTGCTCGAATATGCCTTGTACAAATATATCAATTGACAAATTCAGTAATTTTATGAATCTTAAACTTGCTGACCCAAATTTTAATATTTCACGCCCCGTGGAGATGTTGTTGGGAGCAGATGTTTTCGCACACATTATTAAAGGTGGGAGCCCGCAATTTCAATAAATGAACCTGTAGCCCTCGACACGATATTTGGGTGGATAATTATGGAAAGGTCAATTTTCCATCGGCAGAGGTCAACACATTCTTTACTAGTTGCGATAGTAATTTAGAAAACTTAGTTAAACGATTATGGGAACTTGAACAATTTCCGTCAGCTGCCGTATCGTCACCTGATGATATCTTAGCTGAAACAATATATAACAAACCTTATCGCGAACCGATTCTGGCAGATATATAGTTGCTCTCCCGTTTCGGTATTCTGAACCAATTTCGAAGATTCTCGAGATATTGCTTTGAAACGTTTTCAATCTTGAGCGCCGTCTTCTGAAATCTCCTGAACTTTATGCCCAATATTCTGAATTCATGGAAGATTACATCTCTTCTAATCACATGGAATTGATTTCTGGAAATGCAATGTGTTCTCGCTCTTATTATATTCCCCACCATTGCGTCTTGAAACCAGAAAGTTCCACTACTAAATTGAGGGTGGTGTTTGACGCCCTTCAAAATGTTCAAATGGTTTGTCCTTGAATGACACTTCCTCTTACGAGGGCCCAAATTGCAGCCCGACCTAGTTAATATTCTCCCTGAGATTTCGTTTTCACCCTATTTGTTTTACAAGTGATATAAAACAAATGTATCGACAAATTCTTGTCACTAAGAATCACCAGGACTATCAAAGAATTCTATGGAGGTTTTCCTTCGGAACCTATTCAAGATTATCGACTCAAAACAGTGACGTATGGTCTGACTCTTCTCCTTACTCTGCAATAAATACGATTCGACAATTAGCAAAGGAATATAGGTATGAAAGTCCGCCCGTTGCTGGAATTCTGGAAAATGATATATTTGTTGACGATGTTGTATCAGGAAGTCATTCGCTACCAGAGGCACTCAAACTTCAAACAGATCTGATTCGAATTCTCGATAGGGTGGTTTGAATTACGCAAGTGGGCGAGCAACAGTCCGAATTGCTCTCTCATTTACCAGCTTCCTCTTTACAGTTACAACCCCTAGGGCTTGATTTAGAACCTGATTCGGTCATAAAAATTTTAGGTCTTCAATGGAACCCAGTTTCTGATTCATTTTCATACGAAGTTAAACCCTCAATAAACCCTGTAAGAAAAGATCTATATTGTCCGAATTAGCAAGAATTTACGATCCGTTAGGATTTCTTAGTCCTGTTGTGCTTTTCATAGAGAATCTCATCCAGATTTTATGGACTATTGGTATAGATTGGGATAGTGCTCCCTGAAGGCATAGTTAAACTTTGGTCTCAGCTTAAATCTGAATTTGGTGTTCTGTCTTCAATCCAAGTTCCCCGCCCTATTATGTCATATTGTTTTCATCTTGCAATTGCATGGGTTTGCCGATGCAAGTCAGAAGGGCTATGCGGCTGTGATTTACATCAGGATTGTGCACAGGATCATCATATTACTACACACCCTCATATGTGCCAAGTCTAGAGTATCACCTACAAAGAGAATATCTATACCTCGTCTCGAGCTGTGGTGCCTTGTTGTTATCTGTTTGATTTGTTACGCTCAGTGGGTTTCTAAAGAAAAACTCGAATTTTCTCAAGTTTTTGCCTATACCGATTCCACACAGCTCTAGCATGGATACAAAGTAGTCCTCATAAATGGACATGTTTTGTCTCCAATCGTGTCACTAAATTCAAGACAATGTCCCTCCGATCCATTGGCACCATGTGTCTTCGGAAGATAACCCGCGGATCCAGCATCCAGGGGTTTGCTTCCATCGGAACTTCTACTAATTCCTTGTGGTGGGCGGGGCCATCTTGGCTAAGAGAGCCTGAGGACGGTTGGCCCCCGGCCATTCTCCAGAGTTCACACTTCTTGATACCAAAGAAGAAACACAAAAAATGTTTGCATTGCCATGGTGCAGACAGAACCCTTCAAAAGTTATTAGAAAAATTCTCATCTTTAACCAAAATCAAACGAATTCTATCGACGTTTTACGTTTTATTCATAATATTCGATTTCCAATAATCATAAAATGGTGCTCTACATTGCTGATTTTGAGCTAGCTGAGTTGTATTTGTTAAGGTTTGCTCAGATTGATTCCTTCTCTCATGAACTTGCCCTCATTCGAAAAGAGAAACCCTTCCCAAATGTCTCGCAAAACTAACACCCTTTGTTGATGAAAAGGTGTATTGAGAGTTGGGGGCGCTTAGTCTTTCAAAATTGTCTTTTCAACAAAACATCCAGCTCTCCTCGCTAGCAATCATAAGTTTACTGAATTAGTTATTCAGCACACACATAATAAATATCTACATCCAGGATATCAAACATTGCATCACTTACTTATTCAGAGATACTGGATATTAAGTCCCAAACGAACCATTCGTAGAATTCTGTCGAAGTGTTTTAGATGTTTTCGTGTCAACCCGTCCGCTCCACAGCCTATCATGGGTAATATTCCTCACTATAGGATTTCTCAAATAAAACCATTTTCCAAGGCTGAGTAGACTATGGTGGTCCATTTTCCATTACGTTGGGACGAACTCGTGGTTCCAAAGTACACAAGGCCTATATATGCCTTTTTGTATGCATGGCAACCAAGGCTATTCACTTAGAGTTGCGTCCGGACCTTTCGAGTGATGCCTTCCTTGGAGCGTTGCGGCGCTTCGTTTCTCGTCGTGGTTCCTGTAGTCATATATATAGTGATCAGGGAACGAATTTTTGTGGTGCTGCCAGACAAATATCTGACCTGATGGAAACCGCTGTTGAGACTGAAGGTATCCAGTTCCAAAATCCCTCCGCTTTTCCCCAATTTTGGAGGTTTATGGGAGGCGGGAATAAAATCGGTTAAGGGCACCTCATTCGCGTGGTTGGAGAACAACTTCTCACGTATGAGGAGTTTTATACAGTTTTGACACAAATCGAAGCAATTTTGAACTCAAGGCCATTAGGGACCCATTAGCTCTGATCCGAATGACGTTTCAGCACTAACTCCCGGTCATTTTCTGACCCTAGCCCCTCTAAACTCCTTGCCAGATGAGGGACCTTACTGATATCAAAATGGGACGTTTAGACGATGGCAGATCGTTCAGAAAATTCAACAATCATTCTGGTTGAAATGGCACAGGAATACCTCCATACTCTCCTTCAACGATCAAAATGGACAGATCCATCTGTTCCTATTAGAACCGGTGATTTGGTTCTTCTCAAAGATTACCTTTCACCCCATTGAAGTGGCATTTAGCCTCGAGTAGTCGAGGAACACGGTGGTATAGATGGTATTACACGAGTTGTTACTGTCAAAACTGCTAAAGGACACTCTGTCCTGTTACGAAGGTATGTCCCTTACCTTCTATAGAACATTAGACTTTTGTTAGACTATAAGCATCTCTTGGCTTATTTTTTGGGTAAACTTTCTCGCGTAATTTTAGGTGAGCGGTTATGTTGCGTCTTGACGCATTTGTTTGTTTTTGTTATTATAATTATAATTAATTTTGCCAAGGGATTTTATATGTATATTGTATATTTCAAATGGGAATTTTTCATTTGCATGATTCAACTCTTTCGACCTTATTTTGCGCGTGAGGTATCACACAGACTGATATAGTCACTTGTGGGATTGGGAAAATGAGACGGAAGAGGAGAAATGAAGATAGACATTGAGTTCCTAGATCTTATGGAAAGAACATAGCATTTTAGTTTTTTCTCGAGTTTGTGTTTTCTCATTGATATAACGCTTATTACTCAAGATATTCCTCATCCTTAGAATCAGTGTAAATGTGATTAGCGGCGGTACCGCCAGGAAGACTAGACGAAGTATCTATTGGCTGAAGATCAGATTCCCCGACGGAGGCACATGGGTGAGTGACACTTTGATCAGTTCTGTGTGTTTGCGAATTTACCACAAATTATTATTTATACAGTCCACTGAACGAACATATTGGTTTCAATTTTCTTATTCTTTTTCCTATTTCCTTCATGATATATTGAGTACCACATGTCCCTCATAACATTAATGCAGTTCAATGGATAGTTGTTATAGGCTTCTGTATTAATATGCATTCAGATAACAAGTATCTTCATCAACAGGTATAGTTTTTATAGCATTGTGAGTATCCAAATAACCAAAATAAATGTCTGGTCCTGATATGTTCACTTTATTCAGTTCTGGTTTTCAAAATACCTGCTATTCTTCCTTTTGAGTGTTCTCGTGACTGTTAGAAGTGTTCTTGATATCTGGAAAAGTACAGCTCTACTGTAGTAGGTCCCCTTTGTCAATGGCAACGTCACGGACAGGACATTTGCTATATTTATGGGGTGAGTGGTTTTTTCTTGCTGGTTTATTTTCCCATTCTTATCTGGATTCGTTTTATAACATTCAAGGATTTGTTCCAGTTCATCATTCATCCAAGAGACTGGTAGTCTGTGAGAAACGTTGTCGTTTTTCTTCAGAGCTAAAACAGTAACCACTAGTTCATTTAGTAGACCTTGAAAATTTTGCATTTTTGTCTCTGGAATAACATTCTTATGATTTGTTTGAAAATATGAACTGGATGTTCATAAAATCAGATGTGGAATCATCTGCGACTGAAAGATAAACTTTAGTCACTATCTTCCATCGCTCAAGATAACCTCTTGTGGGGTATTCATGTTGGAAAGGGAAACATTCTCAATTGAATATTGAATAGAAAGATTTTTCTGTGAATTGAAATATCCACGATAAAAATTAAGTTATTTTTTGTGAATGTCCAACAGAAAACAACTACTTTCCCGGCTAAAGCCACGCTGGACATTGAACTACATCTGATAGATATTCACAGAAAAATATTTCTATTCAATATTCAATTGAGAATGTTTCGCTTTTCAACATTATTATGATTTTCATAGTAACTCCAATCATATTCCGCCAAGCGTGATCTTAACTTTGCCGAAGCGTGTCTATGTACTGGACGGGTCTATAGCGGCTCATCAATTTTCAAAATAATTTTATTTATGATGATTATTGCCCCCGATGATCAGATGAACAAGGCTCTGAGACCCCAGTACTGAAAATATAAGTTTCAAGCTTGGTCACTATATTATCAAGTCGAGTAGTAGTATAATAAAAAAATTCAGCATTTAGGTTGAATGATTCTGGTATATTTTCAAAAGAAGATAAGTTTGGCATCACTTTAGATTTTCCAACATTAAGTAACCACTGCATGATCTATACAAACAAACAATCGTCAGTTGCTGTGAAAGTTCAATACCACAAAGTTCAATATCGATTTCCGAACAGTAGCGTTTCAGAAAAATAGGCTTCTTACGAAAATAGCTACTCCACTTCTTCATCTTTCGATTATGCAGAAATTCACAGCTATATAGTAACCATAAATATTTACATACATGAGATTATTTTCAGAATTATCTGAAAATATCAGATATACATAGAATAGAATATTGAAATAAAAAAAAATCAATAAGTTTATTTGCTAAACAACGAACATTGATGTGATAGAACTTACCCAGTTTATTTTGTCAGCTAAATTAAGTGTATTATTAGCGAATGATTTGCATAATTTGTCGAAGAACTTAGGTTTCTTTCTTCCTCTGCAGATTCCGGTAAAAAAACATGCTAATATAAGTACTCTCTGGCCAGGTTACTGAATTCATTGCAGCCTTAAAGTTATCTTTGAAAATTTTTACTTTGAATGGGGCATATCTAGTAAGAAAGAACCCCGCACCAAATACATGGGAAAATGGCTCTCAGCCAATTTTGAAAATTTTCTGGGATATTGCGGTACAAGTCACTAGAAGAAGAGAGGAGATATGAATTTTTTAAAATAAAAAAATGCCTGTTCTACTAAAACTTATCCAAAAGTATTAATTTTTAGATGATTAGTTACTAAATAATAGCATTGAGGGTTTGAAAGAAGTCAAATGACATGTCAGTTAGTCAGCCGTTAAAAAAAAGCCGTATCATTCTCTTCCAAAGCACTGATTGTTTTAAAAAATGTTTATTTTTTATACTTTATGTTTTCAACATAAGTCACTTAAAATAGCCTTTTCGAGACAATAAATCCGCTTTGAAGCCAAAACTACTTGCTCAATATGATTAGCTACAATAACATTCTATACGGGGGGGGGTTACAAATTAAGTTGAAATAGGTGTTTCATCTAATATATATGTTGTTATTCTTGAATGAACCTGTCAATTTGAATCATATTTTTCAGTTATACTCTAAAGTAAGTTTCATTAATTGTCTATAAATATTGAAAATTGCTATTCTATAGAAAATATTATCCAATCTCATTTCCGTATGACTATTAGCGGCTTGGGGAGGGTTCATAATAACTATTTATAGATATTAGTGGAATCGTCACGAAACGTAGAGTATGACTTATACGGATCAGGATAACGAATTTCCGTGTAACAGGTAGAAAACCACATAGCAACTTGTCAATAGCCACGCCGTTAATAGTCACACAGTTTAGGGACATGCGGTTTTTAACGCGCAATTGTATTGCGCCGCAAGATCATATTTATTTCAGTAAGAAATAAGATTGATACTATTTTCTATAGAATATCAATTTTCATTATTTATATTTAAAAACCAGACATGAGAAATTAATGAAACTCACACGAGTGTAGGGTAATTTGATTTAAAGTGTAACTGAAAAATATAATTCAAACTGACAGGTCCATTCAAGAATAATTAACAAACATATATATAGGTGCAAAATCTATTTCAACTTCAAACACCCGTATAAAATGTGATTGTAGCTTTTGTAGCTAATCATATCAAGCAATTACTATAAGTCTTCCTCAAGTAGTTTTGGCTTCGAAGCGATTTATTGTCTCAAAAAGGTTGTTTCAAGTGTTGAAACATGAAGTATAAAAAACAAACATTTTTTTAAATCAATCAGTGTTTTGGAAGAAAGTTAAAACTCTTTAAGAAAATATTCTTGCCATCAGAAAAGACTACCAATAAAGATATTTTTGATGAAAAATGCTCAGTCCCACTAATGGGACCAAAGATAAAGATTGGCGAAATTGTCGCTATTTTTGACCCACTCTGTATCATAGGCGGCTTCATTTGTCTTAACGGCCGACTAACAACTAAATAATCAATTAATTCTATAATTAAATCACCTTTATTATCTCTAAATAAAATATAAAATTTCAACTACCAAAATTTAATATCAAAATTTTTAAACTATTTTTCATTTTAAAATGTTTATCACTTGGAGGATTACCACCATTTTTAGGGTTCTTACCCGAAACTAGACATAGAAACTAATTTAAACTCACACGTGTTGTAGTGACTTTCATCACATTATCCCAAAAATTCAAAATTGGCTGAGAGCCATTTTTCCATGCATTTGGTGCTGTGTCTTTGTACATTAAGATTGTTGCATGAGAATTCTGGAAAGTGTGGTATTAAAATTGTCTTCATTTTTTCGGCGGAGGTGCTTTTGTCGACTTTGCATTGCAAACATGTGAAGTGGCTAATCTAGGAACTCCTTTGAATCGACAGTCTCACGAATCACCCTAGACTTACCGCTGCCCACAGACACAAGTATGCCAACACAACTGATATTTTGCTTATCAAAAGACGTTCCGTTTTAAAGAAAAGCAATGCTTTATCGAACACTCAATAAAGTTCTGCGATAGATACGTCTGGCAGATTGGACGTACAGATGCGGACAGAACGAAAGAGATCATAGATAAACAGTCGAGTGGAGTTGGTCAACTGTAACGTTTCATCATGATTATAATTAATTTCGATATAACCAGTGATTGGGAATTGGCTGAAATCTGATGAGGAAGTACTTGTGATGACAAACAACAGTACTTGGATGATGGTAGCGAAAATATTATCATTTCTATACTAATGTACAAAGAGATACTGCGAGTTTTTGTTTTCAGATTTCGAGTATTGTTTATCACAGTCACATGAACTTGACATCAAAAAAGGAAGTGACTGACGTTAAATCTGGAAAAAGGCATACCAATAGAATCTAAAATTTTGATTTTTGCCCCTTTAGCATCAGATCAGAAATATTTGTTTTCGGTTTGGCCAAAACTATTAACACACTTTCCATTCCTCCATTTTTCCAAAATGTCTTAAATTTCATTCAATAACGCAATATCATAATGAAATTACTACAGATGTATCATTAGCAGAAGATCAAGTTTATCAATAAAATTCATATAAATGAGAAGCAATACAGGACCCAGGACTGAACCTTGGAGAACCCCTATATTGATAAATGTTTTCAGTTACTTGAAGAGTTATTTTTCAACTCAGAATTCAATGGAAGCGTGAGTTCATCCTCGATGTTTGAGTTAGGAAAAAACTACTTATAATAAATATTTATATTCCTCGTGAAATTATTTGATTTTTTTAGAGATATAGGTTTTATTTTGGATATTGTTTTAGAAAAAACATATTCGTAGTACACCATTCTCATATTTCATCGCAGAATTATAATTATCTCTCATTATATTATTGAAAAGTCATTGAAAATCTTGGAGCATTTATCCAGGCTACTTTTGATGAATTGGCTTGTCTATAAATGTCCAAAAAATTTTGGGCAAGTTCATAAAACTCATTATATTTTTCTGACTTCTTCGTGTACTCAATATTTGGTGTTATTTTCCTTTGTAAAGATTATTTTGTTTGAATGGTAAAAATATTTGTGACACTAAAAAAAACAAATTTTATGAAAATAAAACTTAGATAAAAACTATTGCAATAATATAATAACATTGAAGCGAAGAAAAATAAAAAAAATATATAAAACACAGAGTTTGGATTGTGATCAACGTTATTGAAAAAAAAGTATTGCTTTCGCCAACGTTTCGAACTTTAATAAATTCATCATCAGGCTCTATAACAATGATTTTTCCCTTTACAATTCTTTTTGAGAAAAGTTGAATATGGTAAAATAATCGAACAAATATAATAAGAAAATACAAAATATTGTCACTTGTCCAGGGTTTAAAATTTTAAAAATGACTCACTAAAAAATTGTTTTTCCGGGGGAACAGTAAACAATAATAAATAAAAAAAAAAAGACATTCTAGATAGTGAATAACGAACATTTACGGCCCAACAGATTCCACATTTAGCCGGACAGATGAAACTGAGGAAATCCCCGAGAATGGCTTTGAATCTGAGTTTTTTATGTTGTTGAAAAAAAAAAGGGTGGCTAAAAAAAAAAAGACTGATAACGAATCATTTCGGTATGACTAATCAGTTGAAAAAATTGCGTGTTTAATCCTTCTATATATCTTCGGGTATTCACACTATCTTGGTGGAAAATTTGTAAAAATTGCTGAAAAGTATTTCAGACAAAGAGGATTTTTGATCAAGAATGGTAAAACCAAAATCAAAAGAATGATTTTTTCTAGTGTGTTAACTAAGGATTATTACATTCAGTTTTCTTGTGCTCCGTCATTTTCAGATATTCGTTTTTCAAATTTTCTGTGAAATTCTTGAGGTCTCACTCATTGAAATTTACTTTAGAGAAACAAAAATTTTTACTTTAGAGGAAGGCAACAACCAAACTTTTAGCCTTTCTAGACACAAAAAGTCATAAAAATCCCAAACAATGTCTTGAAAGTAGATTGGTATCACAAACCCAAAATTTTTTTCTCAATTATCTAAACACAATTTCCAACATAAAATAAATATCATAAGAAATCAAAACCAGAGCACTTAAAACTAAAACCCCGGGAATATCACCAAAACTGCTCGAACAAATAAAAAAACTTATGAAGAATAATTCCCCTTTTATCTTCGACTAATAAAACCTTCAAGGAAAACAAGACATCTAACAAAATAACAATCAAATGATAAAACACTGAAAAACGCTTTTGGGAAAAGATTATTTTCCCGTCTCCACAATCAAATGTTGTATGAAAATGAATTATAACAATTACACAAAAATGATATGTGGTCAAACAGGACTTTATTTAAAAAACGAATATCTGAACATGACAAGAACACAAGAAAACTGAATGTAAATTATTCTAGCCATAGTTGAACACACTAGATAAAATTGCATTCGTTTGATTTCAAAATCCCACCATTCTGATCAAAATCATCTTTGTCCAAAAGATTTATCAACGAAATGATACAAATTCTTCACAAGATAGTGTGAATACCAGAAGAGTTATAGAAGGATTAAACACGGCATATTTCAACCTGATAAGTCAGCTACCGAAATGATTTGTATAAACTTAGACTACAATGTTTTTTTTCATAGATTCACAGCCACTCGGAATTTAACGCAACTAAATGTGGAATAGTGCCGTAAATATTCGTTTTAAACGCGTATCTAGAATGTCTGCTTTCTATTTATTATTGTTTTACAGTGTCCACTCGGAATTACTAATTTTGGTGAGTCTTCTTATATGTTATATATATTTTGAACCTTTTGGACATGTTTCAATATTTTGTGGGTATTTTTTTTATTATATTTATTTTATTATTTTACCATATTCAACTTTTCTCAAAAAAATAATTGTAAAGCAAAACTCATTGTTACAGAGCCCAGATAATGAATTTATTAAAGTTCGGAATGTTGGAGAAATCAATAGTTTTCCATCAGTAACATTGATCCTAATCCCAATCAAACCATTTAAAGGACATATTTGTGGATCACAAAACTTACCATAAAAAAAAAAATAGTATTCCATATGAAATGAGACCACAAATTTTCAAACGAAATAACCTCAAAAATTGTTTAGTAAGAGAAACACCCTGAATTATTTCTGTGTCATAGCAATTAAGACTGTTTATGTTTTATTTCTAAGACTTGATTTATTAGCGTCTTCACTTTCGAATCAAAAATCTAGGATGAAATTTACATCGAGAATAAAAACACTCGAAATATGTAATTATTCACGTTCTATTAACAGATTGATTATCCATCGGAGGAAGCTGAAACAATCCGAGTTACATCGGAATTATACGTTTGGTCTGAGATTCGTCTTGCTCCACATTTTGCAACGTACCCTATTCACAGCAACTGATTTACACCACAGAAGCGAAGAAGAGGGACCCATGCTGGAACTCGATAGTTTTGAATTTGATTTGTTTTTCAGAAAATTATCTCAGTAATGGCAAACAATTTTTAAAAAACGATTGAAACGCTTTTGGTCCTAATCTCTTTATAACCTATGTCAACTCTCTTTTAGCCCGGTTGTTCAATCAAGGACGACTAGGTGATTGGGGGTTTAAAAAAGGATTACCAATTTTAATTCAGTTGTTCACACCGGTTTATGAGATAAACCTTTTTTTAACGGTGTTGGTAGTTTGTTCCGTCAGGTAGTAAATTAGAAATTTATTTGAGATGCTTGATAATAATATGTAATTTAGTTCCAATCCCAAAAGGTCATTAGTAATTTGGTTTCCGGGGGCTACCTGGAATCCTTTGTGTTTTGAATCGTAACTTGCTCAGTGACATTCAATTTCTTTAAAGTTTCAAATTCACGCCACAAATCCAGAAATAATTTTGAGTGGATGAGGAAAACAGTTATTAATTTTAATAACTATAAATAGTGTTTTCAAAAGATCCTGAAAAGTGGTGAGAAGCGACGATTTTTTACAAACAGAAAGTTCAAATAATTTGTTTCTACTTTCAGAATGTGTTGAAAGTTAACCATTACAAAACACTTACGAGACATTTTTTGTTGGGACTAAACCCAAATTTAATTTGGGAAACGAAAAGCTGGGGCCTCCGAAGAACCAGAATATTAAGGAAATTCCTCAACATTTACTACAAATGATATTGCTTTTTGTCAGAAAAAAAAATATATAACGCCGTAGAAAAATTAAAGTTTATCAAAAACACAAAACCTCTAGAGGTGAGCAATTTTATTGTATATTAACAGAAGTAAAGATAGAATATTTTCGTGTAAACCAAAATTCAGATTTTGGAAAAGTCACAAAAAGTATTTAGGTAGCCCCCTTGTTCCTTTTTACCTAAAAGATAATTATATAACAAAAGGGTTTTTTCCCCCTTTTTTTTGGGGCTGAGAATTCAGCGGGGGCTTAAGAACCATAATGCTTACCATAAACATTTTAATGCGTCCTTTTATAAAGCAATTCAAACATTTTAATTTTTGGGAAAAAAAATTTCAAATTGAAACTTATGTAAAATTCAAAAATCAATTGGCTCAAATATAACAGTTAAAAAAACGTAAAAATTTAAGAAAATGATAGAATCTTATTCTAGAAATGAAATCAGTTATACATTTAAAGTGTTTCATTCACTGTGCTGAAACCCATTTGATTTGTATTTTATTAAAATAAGAAGTATAGGACGATGAAGCTTGTGTGATATTTTGTATATATATATATATACATATATATATATTTTTTATTGAATTAGAGACCAGGTATAAAAATGTCAAAACCAAATTCACAAAAAAATTAACAAACCTAAAATATCTAAAAAACAAATTTTTTAAAACCTGCAATCAAAAAAACAATTTCCCCTTTCAACAATGGTTTGATTTAAATTTCTAACTCGGGGTTTGGGGAAATTTGCCGAACCCATTTGTTTTTTTTGAGTTTTAAAAAAGCATTGACTATTCGGGAAGGTTGAAGATTTTTTTTAAATACCCTTTGGTTTTGCAAATATAACAGACTAGAAGATTTTGAATTTTAATATTAATATGAAGAGAGAGCCCAACCCTAAAATCTTTTAAAGAATGGACAGAAAAATAATGTTTGAACAGATTTCGGTTGCCAAAAAAAAATCTGCGCAACAAAAAAAAAATCCAAAAAATCCCTCAGACTTAAAAGGGCAAAATCGTAACAAAATTTAAACTTTCAAATAAAAATCAAATCTTGATTTCATACCAAAAAAATTTGTCATGAAAAATGAAATTAAATCACACAATTAAAATGAAAAAAAATTCATGATCTGTTCTGAATTTCTAAAAATGTTGATTTACTGTTGTTTTCCCTGGATTTTCTAGTTCTAACCCCCCCTGTATTCCCAAAAAAAAGTTGGGGCTTCCTGTGATTAAATTCAGGTTCTTTTCAATTGACCCTTTTTTAATCAAAACTTTTTGGACAGAGCCCAAATAGAAATTTTGGGGCCTTTTTTTTAAAAGGGGTTATTCCCTTTCCCCTTCAATTTTGGGGAACAGTAACTGCGCCATTTTATTTTTATTCACAAATCATTTTTTTTCCACTGAAATGAGAATTTTTTTCACCTTCATTGAAATTATAAGTCCTTTTTTTTATTGGGCCTCCAAAAATTTTATACATTGGGTTTTTTTTTTGGGCAAATTTTGTTCACAAAACATGAATTCTTAGGTTGAGTTTGAATCTGTTACTGAACGGGCCGAAAGAAGGGATGGGAAAAAATTTTTTAACATATGACAATAACGAAATTTAAAGGGAAAACAGTATTAGTTTTATTGAAAAAAAGCATAACGTTTCAATCCCAAATTAAAACAACGAGTTTTTTAATCAACGGAAACTCATTTAACAACCGGCCCAGACGATATTTAGTAGCATGACAACGCAGACGATACGATATGAATTAGGGAAAACCTCTGGGGAGATTTTTATTAGTAAAGAAGGGTTGATCATCATCCTAAACTCAAGACAACCTCAAAACTCTAGTCAACAAAGCAACCTTCTCCTATTCCCTTTCAAACAAAAGAAAAAAGAATATGATTGTAAATAATTAATAAAACGATTGAAAGGAGAATGATGGGTATTGTGTATCACCTGAGGTGGGGACCGAAAGGTGAATCGAATTTTAAGGGGTGAACAAAACTTTATAGATTCCTATTCCTTTCGACATCTCCCAATTGAAATAAAACACAAAAATTTTTGTCGGGAAAATTAAAGTTAAATGTATCTACCGGATGCAGCATTGGAAATCATCAAATAACTGAACCACGCTGATCCAAAATTTATTATGAAAACAGCTGATTTGACCAAAATTTTGGTAAAAAGGGCCAAACCGAAGTAGAGAATACCTCATATATATTTTTTTACCTAAAAACCCAAAATGTACTTTTTTCAAACGTTGACATCAAAAAATTTTTTTTTTTTTTGGGGTTTTTTAGGAACCGGGGGGGTGAATAGTTTGGTGGGTGAATAGGAAAGTTTGGTGGGGTGAAAGGGAAAAGTTTGGGGGGAAAGGAACAATTTTGTTGAATGGGAACAAAAGATCGAATATGCCCTTTTTTTTAAAACAATAGAAAAGTCTCAATCCCGAAAATTTGCAGCAGTTGGGCTATAAGAAACCACTGTTGACATATCGGGAAGCATATTGGGGCACTTTTAAAACTAAGAAACCGGAAGTTAGGGGGCCTGTATATTTTTTTAAAAACCATATCTGAAATCGGAGTTTGTAAAAAACCAGATAATAAAAAACCTCGCACAGAGGGGGAAGGGGAATTTTTAAATTTTTAAAAAAATTAAACACCAAAGATTAAAAAATTAATAAAATTTTTGAGGATTGTTTGCGTTTCTTTTTTTGTTCAGCATTCATATAGCTCTTCAGTTTTTTTTTTTATAAAAATATTTTTGTAAAAGAATTATAATTTTAAGTTTTCATTAAAATAGGAGTTAAGTTCTAATATTTTTTTCATAATAAAATATAATTCAAAATTTTTTTCCTTCAATATTGATTTGAAAAAAAAAACAATTCTCTTTTTTCGTTCCCTTTACCCACTGAATTAAGTCGAAAAACAAGGGGTTTTTCTCCCCAACTGGCGGGGAAGGGGAACAAAATTTTTTTTTTGTATTATTATTTTTTTAAAAAAAAATCCTTAACGTTAATTTTTGGGAAAGAAATTTTTTTTAAAACTGAAAAACTTTTCCACATACAGGTCCTTAAAGTTGAAATGTTTTCCTATTCCCCCATTTTCGGATATAAAAAAGTAGGTCTGTACTTTTGCACATTTTTTTTTTGGAAAAAAGGTAACATTTCTCGCAATTTTCTGATTAGTTGTTAACTGATATCTTAAGATCTTCATTCCCCAGAATCAAAAAAAACTAGTAGGTAGGATCAAGAAATTTTCGTTCGTAGACAGTTTTTGTAAACCCTGCATGCGAGAATCTTGCTTGGGAACAATGTTTTCGTGTTCTAAATGTCTGAATCATAAAATAGTCGTGATATTTTTTTAAAAAACAATATTCCTGTTTTTTTCCCTAAAAGTGACTGTGATAATTTTTAAAAGAGCCTCAAAGAAGAGTATTAAGTCAACTCTTCTGACTTTATCAACAGTTTGAATATAACAATGTTAGTGGTGTTCTTCATTTGAAATCGGATATCTATCTCGGAGCCCTGGAAAATGTACATTTACCACACAATTAGTTCAACTTTCCCCTTATTCAAATGTCGGTTGAATTTTTTGCATTCGGCAATTGCCGAAGTTTTCCCCCGAGCAGGTCACCAAAAATTGGCGGGAGGCGCTACCCAAAATTTTGTCGAATTTAACAAAGAACAAACATCTTTTTAATTTTTTCAGATTTGAACCACTGAATTCGTTATGAAATGGCATCACTCGCCATTCATAGGTGTGAAGAGGTTGATTACCCCTGCATATCAAAATAAAAAAAAAAATCTAAAACTTTAATTCACAAAGGTTTTTTTCATTGTGTCTGTTTTTATGTATTTTCAAAATGGACTGTATATTTTATTAGTATTCAGCTTGAAAGTTTCATTAAAATTTTCTTGCCAAAAATTTTTTTTTTTTTTCAAAATTTCCCCTACTATCAGGCATAAAAAAAAATATCTGGAAAAGAGTACGTTTTTTTTTTTTTGAATTTATAACCATTAAACGGCTTATTTTTTAGCAAATATTGTTAAAAAAGAAAGATTGAAAAAAAAATTTTAACAGTCCCCTTTTGAAACTACTGGACCGATTTGGGCCATGTTGAAACTTTGTGCCGAGGCGTTGATGAAAGGTTTTTTTGCTAAATTTAGTTAGTCGGTTGAAAACTGTGGCCTCCCAAATTTTAAAAAAAAAAATTTAAAAAAAAAATCAATGGGTATCAAGAATGACTTTCAACAAACGGGTTTTTAAAATTTATCAATTAATAACGGAGGGAAATTTGCAATGTTTATGTGTTGTCGACACGTCCGAATTCCCTTCCTTTCTAGACGATGATCAACTTGGCGTGAATCGACGAAGGACGACCATTCGATCAGATATTTTCCGATTAAATGCCGATTTAAAAAAAGTCCCGCCAATTTTTCCAAAAGACCTTTGGGCACGTTTCGAAAAGAAAGGGTTTATCGCTTGAAAACAAAACCCGGTAAAACAGGAAAACCGGTATCTTAATTATTCCCCTTGAAATTTAATGGACAAAAGTCCTTTTTAACTTATATACAACAGGTGGTTTTTTTGAAACACGGAAATTTATTCAAAAAAATGCGCTTCGATCAATAAAAATTTGTGAGGAATGATCGGATATTTTAAAAGGAAAAACGAGACGCGTTGCTCGATGGGGGGGTTTACCAAAGAAAAACCCTTGGAATAATTTTGATAGTAACTAAATCTTTGATATACAAGGGATTAGTCTCCTCTCGATTATCCAAAGATTGTTTAGCTGAATATTAAGGGGGTTCCCCACGAGACAGTTGAATTGGGAAATTTATTAAAATTTGCCATACGTATTGTTTAACATGTGAACAACCCCTTTTATAAAATTTAAACAAGTTTCCCCGCCCCGAACCCGAAAAAATATATATATATATATATATATATATATATATATATATATATATCAATTAACACGTTACAAAATTGGCCAGATAGGCAAACAGCAATTATTAATTCTACCTTTAACTAAAAAAGAGGTTCATAAAAAACCAGGAGGAGTTTTGGCAGGATATCACAAAATATTGGAAAAAATTAAAGTGATTAAAAACCCCCGTTATTAAAAAATAGTCCAGGGGGAAGGGGACAGCCAAAAGGGGGGGGGGTCGTAGAGAAATGCGGATTGGGCCGGGGGCCTTGTTAAAGAAGGACGGGGTACCATTTAAGGGCCTGAAAGCGGAAAAAAAAACCCCTTCTCCAAGTTGACCCCATCGATTTCAACGATACCCCCCCCCCCCCCTCCCCCCCAAAAAAAAAAAAGTTCAAAAAAAGTAATACAAAAAAGCCCATTGAAGTTTTATCAAAAAACGAAAATTTTTCCCATGACGTAAAATTTTCTAGGAAAAGGGGAGGGGGGGGGTTTTTTTTTTTTGCTGCGCTTTCCGGGGACATAAACTTTAGTCGCCGACTTTCTATAACGGAAAAATTTTTTATAGAGACGTTTAAAAGGTCCCCCTTAAAAAAAAAAAGTTTCATATCAAAATTAATTTTCGATTCCGTCGAAAATGATATTTTTTTCTCGTGGGGAACCACCTTAAGAACCATTTGGGTCTTTTTTTTTTGCCAATAAAATCCCTCGCCAAATCAACATCGGTTCTTTACAAAACAAAAGCACTGATACCCCACTATACGAATTCAACGAGCACGTAATAAATGCTTTGATGGGAAACCACACATCTGTGGACTATTCATTGATTTCTCCAGAGCTTTACATGTTTATCGGGCTTATCCTGCTAAAAATTAACGATATGGGGGAGGGGAAAAGCTTGATTTTTATGAAAATTAAATTTTATAGGCGGGGCCCAAAGGGGATTGATTTAGAACCCCAAAAGCCAACCTACAACTATTGAACAGGGCCCTCCTCGAGGCTCTATACTGGGCCCTTTTTTTTTTCCCTTTTTATACGCTAACGATCTTTTTAATTACTTTGATAATCTTTTTTGAAACTCATGTAATCGCTTTTTCGTAAATAAAAAAAATTTTTTTTTCAAAGGGGGGCCCAAAAGTGAACTTTACAGAAATGACACAAACTGTCACGATCAAGATAAATGGGCAAACAAAAAGTTTGATTCCAAAAAACCCCCGCACAATATCCCAGAAAATTTCAAAATCCATGGGCTGACGAGTTACAGGTTGATTCATGACTACACTGAAATGCTTCTTACATTAGATCACAAAATTTCATGGACTGCTCACATTGAAAATACGTAAAATTGTTACCCATTGAGTTTCATGTCGACGCACTGTGGGTAAAGAAGTGTTTCAAAACTGTTTTATGCGACCAAAATTGTCATTTACGGATTGAATTTTGAGCGGGGCAGGGTCTTTTTTGGATAGAGTTTTTATTTTACAAAATATGCAGTCAGAATCATTGAAAATTGTGTGGAGACAATCACGGGAAAAAAATTCAGAGAATTAAAAAAAATTTTTTTTTTGCAGATCTATATATATACACGATATAAGAATATACCAACTTCCCAAAAACCCCCCCTCAGTACTTAACACGTTCTGCCACGATACCCAAAACTCCCAGAACTAACCCCCATCAAAAAAACCTTTTTTTTTTCTAGGGCCCATACTTTTTTGATGCTCGATGATTCCATCAAAAAAACGCCAAATATCGATGTTTTCAAATCAAGACAAAGACGACCCCCGCCCACAAAAAAAATTTCTAACCTCAGAATTTTTTAAAAATTTAAATTTTTGAGTCTCGTAGATTTTTAAGATATAGTTTTATTTTTGCTTTAAAAAATTTTAAAAAAAAAATTTTTTTTAAAGAAAATATATTTTAT
>JAFIRS010004079.1:0-101457 GCA_018342105.1 Gonioctena quinquepunctata
CAGTTCCAGTTTTCCTCCCCAATGGTTCAAAGGAATCTTTCGTGTAGTTCTGTGTCCTCTTCCCGCAAAATACTGGTACTGAGCTCACTTGCTGGTATGTTGTTACAAGAAGACCAGTCTGATTGGCAGTAGTCAATTTAGAGTAATATTTGAGTTCACACTATTTTCCCCTGTTGACTTCTCCTGGGATTTGCTTCCAATGTATTTCCTAGTGTTCCATGTCCCTAGATCTGTTATCTGCTCTAGAATGGTGAGATCCTCCTTATAAGTTCCGACAATGCAATGGAAAATTATTTGAGAGGCTTCATTATCTGTAAAATCCCCTTCCAGCTCCCATTTGACTAAACATGATAACTTTTATGCATGGAAGCCCCCATTTTCCGACACATTGAAGCCCTCCAAAAAAGTTTCTCCTCCCTTTAATCCTGTTGATTTGCCTTTTGTATCAAGGATGTTGTCATCGCCATCAACCCTCAATGTTGAGATGTACAAGATCATATTTATTGGGAAGAACATCCTATGTCCTTGTCTCCCTGTAGTAAGGAGGAGTATGTCTGCTAGCAATCATATTACTCCTCTTATCTCAGCTGCATTTTTGCCTCGAGTGGCATCAAGAATTTCATCAATAATGGCAATATGTGTCATGGTCCCCTTTGAAGCATTGGTCTATTCAAGCCATATTCACTGACTGGAAACTTTCTGATTTGTCCCCTTCCTTCATTATGGGCATAGTCTTGTGGCCTAGTCTCAGCTCGTTCATACGCAGTCCATTCCCAACGAAAAAGTCAAGATATGGAGCAGCTGTACCATACCAATTCTCCTTATCCTGGAGATGAAAGGGTCATAACATTTTTCAAGTAATTTTCCAATGATATTGTTGATGTTTTCAATATCACAGGGAATGTGTCAGAAGTTATGCTCAAATTGAATAAATAAATAAATATTTTTTATTTTCAGTTCTCTCCTAACGTTTTCTATTTGAAGTCTGGAAAAACTATGGAAACATATTTCACAGTAAATTTGTGTTATATATTTCAATAATTTCATTTTGTGATTCATTCCAAACATGGATTTATCAAAGATGCGATTATCTAGAAGAGAAAATAGTTTTTCATCACTGGAAAGAGTTCCTGACATATTTGTTATGAAAACCTCCATTAAATTTTTGTGTGGCATCAAGTTATCGGTAAGATTCATTACATGCTTTATTGATTTTTCTATGAATAAACAAAATATTTGAGAGGCTTCAATATCTGTAAAATCCCCTTCCAGCTCCCATTCGACTAAATATGATATCTTGTATGCATAGAAGCCTCCATTTCCTGACACATTGAAGCATTCCAAAAAAGTTTCTCCTCCCTTTAATCCTGTTCAACAGGAATTGCCTTTTATATCGAGGATGTTGTCATCGCCATCAACCCTTAATGTTGATATGTAATATATCATATTTATTGGGAAGAACATCCTATGTGCTTGTCTGCCTGTAGTAAGGAGAAGTATTTCTGCTAGCAATCCTATTTCTCCTCTTATCCCAGCTGCATTTCAGCCTCGGGTGGCATCAAGAATTCCATCAATTATGAGAATAATAATAATTATAATTTATTGGCCCAAGTTATGTAAGTTACATTTAAGGTTGTCAAATAATACGAAAAACAGAAAATATGAACGAAACTGAGTACAGGTATATACAAGAAACGTTGACAATTATAGTAAAATTTTGAATATAAAACTATATGTATACTTATGTTGAGTTCAGTCAGCTGAAATACATGAAATTCAAAAAATATATATAAAATTCAAAATTAGTCAATATTACATCACAACAGAAGATACATAGATAAAAAAATGCCTGCTTATATCTCAATCATTTGTTTCGTCAAAATTAAATTCGAAATATTTTTCTATAATATGTTGATGATTTCTGCCTTTAACTGTTTGGTATGGGCATTTTTCAGTGTATCCGGTAATTTGTTAAATTTTTTTATGGATGTGTGATTAATTGGCTGTTGAGTTTTTTTCAGGCGGTGATAGGGAATGCTCAACGAATTTCTATTCCTAGTGTTATGAGAATGGTAGGAATAATTTGAAAATAGAGACTTTTCGTTTTCTTTCACAAACATCACACATTGTAGAATGAATACTGAAGGTAAAGTTGAGATGCTGAATTTTGCAAATAATGGTTTACAATGTTCTCGATAACTAGCCTTTGCTATTATTCGTACAACTTTTTTTTTGTAATTTAAATATTCTTCCACTTTCTACGGAGTTTCCCGAAGAAGAATTCCATTAGAAAAAGTTGAATAAAAGTTACTGTAATAATATGTTAATGCGGTATCTAGAGTAGTAAATTCTATTATTTTCCTAATTTGGTACACTACTTTATTTAATTTTTTAGATAAGTAGTTGACATGTTCTTTCCAGTTCAATTTCGTGTCAATATGTATACCTAATAACTTAACGCTATTCTCTTGACTACCATTTGAGAACATAAGCTCGCTTGTTTTTTCTGTGTTTAGTTTTGAATTATTTGTCGAAAACCATTCTGAAGCCTTTGCTATTGTTTCAGTATTTCTGAGTTTAAGTTTTTAATATCAGGGCTTATATTTGAAATTGTAGAATCATCAGCATATAATGTCATTGCGTCAGCATTTAAATATTTTGGTAAATCATTTATGAAAATAATAACAAATATGGGTCCCAATATTGATCCTTGGGGAACTCCAATATCTATTGCCATTATGTCTAACTTCTCGCCTGATGGTAGAACCACTCGTTGCTGTCGACTGTGCAATTAGGAAGCGAATAATTCCAAGGCAGCACCCCTGATCCCATAAAAAGCTGATTTTGCCAGTAGGTATTCATGTGTGACGCAATCAAATGCCTTTGATAAATCCAACATTGTGGCACACGAAAAACATATGTGTCATGGCCCTCTTTGAAGGATTGGTCTATTTGTTCCTATACTTTTTTGCCGTTCACACGTGTAACAGAAATGATGTCATTGGGCCTAAAGACTGAGCCATAGATCCCCTTTTCTCTGGTGGGAAAGTGCGGCCTTCAAGAAGGACGAGGTGGCTCCCATTTAATTCATATTAACTGACTGGAAAAATTTTCGATTCGTCACCTTTCTTCATTACAAACTCAGCACGTTGATAGAAATAGTACTGCCCTGCATATAACACAGTATATTTTTTTTTATTTTTTTGGGGAGGTTCTATTTTCTATTGAAATTGTAAGTAATAACAAGACTCTTTTCCTAATATCTAATGATGATTCAATTCAACATATTTTATATACTTCCTCTGATGATGATAAATGACTATACAAACAAAGTTAAATATCTAATGCAACACTAATTTGATTTTCCCAAGAAAAACTTGCAGTTACCCACAACATTCAAATTTGCTTCAGATCCGCCAAGAACCAGGTCGCTGTCCTCCATACTTCTTCATGATACTGTCCCCAAAGTCAGTTTTTTTCCGCTATATTGAATTATTTTCGAAGATCTGGGAGAATTTCTGTTAGAGTGGCTGTTATCTGGGGTATTGTCTTAACAGAGCTAACAGTTCCAGTTTTCCTCCCCAATTGTTCGAAGAAATCTTCTTTGTAGTTTTGTGTCCTCTTCCCGCTAAACACTGGTACTGAGCTCACTTGCTGGTATGTTGTTGCAAGGAGACCAGTCTGATTGGCAGCAGTCAATTTAGAGTAATACTTGAGTTGAGGAGGTTTTGTATTCACACTATTTCCCCCTGTTCTCATCCCCTTGAATTCATTTCCAATGTATTCCCTAGTGTTCCATGTCCCTAGATCTGTTATCTGCTCTAGAATGGTGAGATCCTCCTTATAGGTTCCGAAAATGCAATGGAAAATTATTTGAGAGGCTTCATTATCTGCAAAATTCCAGCTATCATTTGACTAAACAGGATATCTTGTATGCATAGAAGCCATCATTTCCTGGCACATTGAAGCCCTTCAATAAAGTTTATCCTATTACTCCTCTTATCTCAGCTGAATTTTTGCCCCGGGTGGCATCAAGAATTTCACCAATGGGAATATGTGTCATGGCCCCCTTCGAAGCATTGGTCTATTCAAGCCATATTTACTGACTGGAAGAACTTTTGATTTGTCCCCTTCCTTCATTTTGGGCATAGTCTTGTGGCCTAGTCTCAGCTCGTTCAGACGCAGTCCATTCCCAACGAAAAAGTCCAGATATGGAGCAGCTGTACCATACCAATTTTCCTTTTGCTGGAGATGAAAGGGTTAATACATTTTTCAAGTAATTTTCCAATGGTATTGTTGATGTTTTTAATATCATAGGGAATGTGCCAGAAGTTAAGCTCAAATTGAATAAATATATAAATATTTTTTCTTCTCAGTTCTCTTCTAACGTTTTCTATTTGAAGTCTGGAAAAACTATGGAAACATATTTCACAGGAAATTTGTGTCATATATTCAAATAATTTCATTTTGTATTCATTTCAATATATCTAGAAGAGAAAATAGTTTTTCATCACTGGAAAGAGTTCCTGACATATTTGTTATGAAAACCTTCATTAAATTTTTGTGTGGCATCAAGTTATCGGTAAGATTCATTACATGCTTTATTTATTTTTCTATGAATAAACAAGATTTTACAACATCTGCAGAAGGCTCAATCAATCCAGTGAAATCATCTACTCTATTTTTTCTATAATTCAAAATAATTCAGATCTAGGCTTACTTTCCGTTCTTCTTCTAATGCAGATATGCAAACTTCACACTTGATTAATTTTTTGATGCTCTCAACAACAAAACTTGCAATATATGCTAAATCTTCGTCAAATTTTATAGAGTTGGTAGAAATTTCAAATTTCTATGGAATTCTTCAGTATCGATAGAGATATCATCTATGTCTACATTATATTTTTTATACAATGTTTCATTTGGTTCGATTCGGTTTTGGGAATATGTTGTTAAATTGACCGTATTGTCCAGAGCAAAACAATTTCCAAATAATGTTTTTATGCCATGTTGCAATGATGTATAATGGAATTGAAATGCTGTTGGGTTATTATCCCAACCGTATTTGCCCCTGGAAAATTCATGAATTATTGTTATAGATAATTTGAATTGAAGTTAACAAACCCAAAGGCGGATTTCCACCAAACAGACTCGTCGAGTCGCTGTTTTGTTTCCGAATATGGAAACTCTGGCAAAACCGACAGAACACTAACAAATCAGAAACGTTGTTACAACTAAACGGACTCTACCCGAGTTCTTCTAGTTTCATTCAAGTTTTCACTCATTTCCACATGTTCAACATGTGCAGTAAAGATGATTTTTTCATCATGTCTTGTGGATGGTTTATATTGCATTCTCTGGAAAAGAAAAGAAAGAAGCGTCGACTGGGAGAGATCGCTGTAGACTAGAGGAGAAAATAATAATGGCCGGCAGAAATGCTCATTTGAAAACCGATGACTTTGGATTGCATGGAGAGTTACGGTCATCATTCCATAAATTTGTGAGAATGTCTAGCACTGATTTTGAAATCCTGATAAATCTAATCGGCGTAAAGATTTGCAAGCAAAACACAAATTACAGAGGCACTTTCGTAAAGGACCGTTCAGCTATAGCATTGAGATTCCTTGCTAATGGTGATAGCTATCAAAGTTTAATGTATATATCTGTATCTTCAATTTTACAAATTATGCCCGAAGTATGCAGTGCCGTATGCGAAGATCTACAGGACTATATAAAGGTAAGCTACAAAACAAGGCAACTGAAACTGTATTTTGGTGAATACAATAAGTACTCTTATTAATGTTGGCAGTGATCATTTCTACCGTTGGAACCATTTTGGGTGCAATGTCTAAGTTTTTTGATGACAAATTGATTACAGTTTTTTCAGAAATTTTGTTATTGTTTGATATGTGTTGTGGGTGTATTTGTTTCTCTTCCAATAATTTGTGAAGTTTGTTTATATGTATTGTGTTTCTCTTTCGATTGTATGAGTTGTAGGAATTGTGAATACAGTGGTGTAAGTATTCATAGTCATTTCGAATTAGATTTTGTTTCATGAACTTGATAAACATTTCTAAATTTACCTTGTTTTTCCCCGTGAAACTATTCTGTTCTCTTACCATTGCTGGCCCGCTCTCTCAATTATTCTTTGCATTGTTGGCTATGATATGGCATTTTCAATCTCAAACCCTTCGGGATGATCCTATTATCTCGACATCTGCATAGAAAAGTAAGACTACTGTGGGAACTTGAGAATTTCTTGTAAAGATTTTCCATATTCTTGAAATCCCTAACACATTGCGGCCCATACCGTACTTGTAAGTATTGAATGAATGTGGTTTTTTGTGGAGGAACAACGTTTCTTGACATGTTTTTTGGGTAACCTTCCACAGTCTGAAAATGAAAATATAATCAGGAAAATCTATACAAGTGTAGAAAGGGCAAACTGATTAGTTCACCCCGATAAGTTATTGCGTTCACCAAATTATATTTCCTATAGAAAAATGAAAAAAAAACATGTCAAGAAACGTTGTTCCTCCACAAAAAAACACATTCATCCAATACTAACATTAATATGATATCACTAGGTAAGTACTGGAATGCATAAGCTAAGAAGCAAAACTTTCAACATGAATTACTTACGTTTAGAAGTAGTAACTTGAAATTCTCCATTACTATTTGAAGTTGAAGATGGAGAAAGAAGGCACACACTTTCACTGGAGTGACTACTAATGGCCCTAAAACACCAAAAGTAACTATATTCATTTTTTATATTTAAAAAAATATTACTTTCTACGTGAAACTGTGTCGCTTAGGAATGCCATGGCTTCAAAATGTTTCCAGATTTTCTTCTCTTTTTTTGCTGCACTTCCTGATGGGATGTAGGTATCCAACTCTGCTTTTGTCTCTATATATTTATCTCTTAGATTTTTCCATTTTTTTGCAGTATGTCAGGTGTTAACTCTGTGTTACCTGTTGATTTGAATTTGTTTATAGTATATTATTTGTTGTTGCAATTTTTTTGAATAAATCATTAGAATTAATGTAAATTGAATATTAAATTAATAACCTCCAAGTTCACTCAATATTTCCACCCACAACTGATCTTAAATTGGTTTTGTTCTTTGAACAAAAGGGAGCCTATGGTCCCAAAGTGGTGGACGTGGAACAACAAAAGAGATCAACAATTCTGCTATTGTTTCTTCTGTTAAACTACAAAAAAAAATAGACGATATAAGAATTTGTGAATTTCAATTATTAAGAACGAATAGGAAACTTATGGCCGATTCAAGCACACCTACCTAAGAACTAAACCTAGGACTAAGAACTAGAACGAAGAGTATAACAATGTGGAAGTTCTTAGTACTAGGTACAGTTCCATAAACATGCGCGTTGTTTCCCTATAGATGAACTCGTAGTTCTCCGCTTTAGGTTCAGTTTTCAGGTATGAGTGCAAAAATTGGCCGTTACCTACTCAGTTTCAAGATTTTGTTCAGTATTATCAAGGTGGTCCATTTCTCGAATGTAATAATGCTCAAACCCATTGACCATACCACATGTGTCGCAAACGACCAACTTAAATAAAAAAATAAAATAACATGACTGCAGTAAAATTAAACAATAAAATCATTAATAAATTACCTCTTCTTCGTCAGAATTCAACTTGCCCAACACACGTAACAGCGTACGATTATCTAAATTACTTGAACACTAAAACCACAAAATATCCCCTCCTATTTTGTGACACAAATACGACACAAATACAGACCATATCCAAATATAAACTCGAGCTGGGATTATAACCTCACTTATCTAATGTCAAACTGCCAAAAGCTCTGAAAAACCGCCAGAAAGTTGAAAAATTGTTAACATAAAATGAGACTCCGCAAATGTTAAAATATCCGCAAATATTTCGCGCCATTCACATTTTGAATATTTTCTACCAATCAGAAAAAAGTTTGCAACAAAATAATCCGCCATCCGCTGTGATGAAAACTATGCTTAAGTCCTATGGATTACACATTTAAGCGCGGTTTTGTAACAATTCACGGTTTTAAAATCAGCCGCGGGAAAAACCTGGAATTTGGTATTCCCTATTGTTCCATGTCCCTAGATCTGTTATCTGCTCTAGAATGGTGGGATCCTCCTTATTAGTTCCAAAAATGCAATGGAAAATTATTTGAGAGGCTTCATTATCTGTATAATCGCCTTCCAGCTCCCATTTGACTGAACAGGATAACTTGTTTGCATGGAAGCCCTCATTTTCCGACACATTGAAGCTCTCCAAAAAAGTTTCTCCTCCCTTTAATCCTGCTGATTTGCGTTTTGTATCAAGTATGTTGTCATCGCCATCAACCCTCAATGTTGAGATGTACAAGATCATATGTTTTGGGAAGAACATCCTATGAGCTTGTCTGCCTGTAGTAACGAGAAGTATATCTGCTAGCAATCCTATTTCTCCTCTTATCTTAGCTGCATTTTTGCCTCGGGTGGCATCAATAATTTCATCAATTATGGGAATATGTGCCATGGCCCTCTTTGAAGCATTGATCCATTTCTTCCTATACTTTTCTTCCGTTCGCACGTGCAACAGAAATGATATCTGTGCTATAGATCGCCATTTCTCTGGTGGGAAAGTGCAGCCTTCAAGAAGGACGTGGTGGCTCCCATTCAATCCATATTTACTGACAACTTTTGATTTGTCCCCTTCCTCCATTATAAACTCAGCTCGTTGATAGAAATAGTACTGCCCTGCATATAACAGAGTATTTTTTTTTGGGGAGATGGCATTAGCTTTCTATTTTCTATTGAAATTGTAAGTAATAACAAGACTCTTTTCCTAATATCTTTTTATGATTTAATTCAACCCATTTTTTATACTTCCTCCAATGATAATAAATGACTATACAAACAAAGTAAAATATCTTAATGCAACACTAATTTGATGTTCCCAAGAAAAACTTGCAGGTACCCACAACATTCAAAGTTGCTTCAGATCCGCCAAGAACCAGGTCGATGTCCTCCATACTTCTCCATGATGGTGTCCCCAAAGTCAGTTTTTACCCGCCATTTTGAATTACTTTTCGAAGATCTGGGAGAATTTCTGTTAGAGTGGCTGTTATCTGAAGTATTGTCTTAGCAGAGCTTACAGTTCCAGTTTTACTCCCCAATGGTTCAAAGGAATCTTTCGTGTAGTTCTGTGTCCTCTTCCCGCAAAATACTGGTACTGAGCTCACTTGTTGGTATGTTGTTGCAAGAAGACCAGTCTGATTGGCAGCAGTCAATTAGGAGTAATATTTGAGTTCACACTATTTTCCCCTGTTGACATCTCCTGGAATTCGTTTCCAATGTATTCCCTAGTGTTCCATGTCCCTAGATCTGTTATCTGCTCTTGAATGGTGAGATCCTCCTTATAAGTTCCGACAATGCAATGGAAAATTATTTGTATAATCGCCTTTCAGCTCCCATTTGACTAAACAGGATAACTTATGCATGGAAGCCCATTTCCGAACATTGAAACCCTCAAACAAGTTTTTCTCCTTTAACCTGTTGATTTGCCTTTTGTATCAAGGATGTTGTATGCCATCAATCCTCAATGTTGAGCTGTACAAGATCATATGTATTGGAAACATCCTATGTGCCTGTTAGTAACGGGGAGTATGTCTGCTAGCAATCCTATTACTCCTCTTATCTCAGCTGCATTTTTGCCTCGGGTGGCATCAAGAATTCCATCAATAATGGGAATATGTGTCATGGCCCCCTTTGAAGCATTGGTCTATTCAAGCCATATTTACTGACTGGAAGAACTTTTGATTTGTCCCCTTCCTTCATTTTGGGCATAGTCTTGTGGCCTAGTCTCAGCTCGTTCAGACGCAGTCCATTCCCAACGAAAAAGTCCAGATATGGAGCAGCTGTACCATACCAATTTTCCTTTTGCTGGAGATGAAAGGGTTAATACATTTTTCAAGTAATTTTCCAATGGTATTGTTGATGTTTTTAATATCATAGGGAATGTGCCAGAAGTTAAGCTCAAATTGAATAAATATATAAATATTTTTTCTTCTCAGTTCTCTTCTAACGTTTTCTATTTGAAGTCTGGAAAAACTATGGAAACATATTTCACAGGAAATTTGTGTCATATATTCAAATAATTTCATTTTGTATTCATTTCAATATATCTAGAAGAGAAAATAGTTTTTCATCACTGGAAAGAGTTCCTGACATATTTGTTATGAAAACCTTCATTAAATTTTTGTGTGGCATCAAGTTATCGGTAAGATTCATTACATGCTTTATTTATTTTTCTATGAATAAACAAGATTTTACAACATCTGCAGAAGGCTCAATCAATCCAGTGAAATCATCTACTCTATTTTTTCTATAATTCAAAATAATTCAGATCTAGGCTTACTTTCCGTTCTTCTTCTAATGCAGATATGCAAACTTCACACTTGATTAATTTTTTGATGCTCTCAACAACAAAACTTGCAATATATGCTAAATCTTCGTCAAATTTTATAGAGTTGGTAGAAATTTCAAATTTCTATGGAATTCTTCAGTATCGATAGAGATATCATCTATGTCTACATTATATTTTTTATACAATGTTTATTTGGTTCGATTCGGTTTTGGGAATATGTTGTTAAATTGACCGTATTGTCCAGAGCAAAACAATTTCCAAATAATGTTTTTATGCCATGTTGCAATGATGTATAATGGAATTGAAATGCTGTTGGGTTATTATCCCAACCGTATTTGCCCCTGGAAAATTCATGAATTATTGTTATAGATAATTTGAATTGAAGTTAACAAACCCAAAGGCGGATTTCCACCAAACAGACTCGTCGAGTCGCTGTTTTGTTTCCGAATATGGAAACTCCGGCAAAACCGACAGAACACTAACAAATCAGAAACGTTGTTACAACTAAACGGACTCTACCCGAGTTCTTCTAGTTTCATTCAAGTTTTCACTCATTTCCACATGTTCAACATGTGCAGTAAAGATGATTTTTTCATCATGTCTTGTGGATGGTTTATATTGCATTCTCTGGAAAAGAAAAGAAAGAAGCGTCGACTGGGAGAGATCGCTGTAGACTAGAGGAGAAAATAATAATGGCGCGGCAGAAATGCTCATTTGAAAACCGATGACTTTGGATTGCATGGAGAGTTACGGTCATCATTCCATAAATTTGTGAGAATGTCTAGCACTGATTTTGAAATCCTGATAAATCTAATCGGCGTAAAGATTTGCAAGCAAAACACAAATTACAGAGGCACTTTCGTAAAGGACCGTTCAGCTATAGCATTGAGATTCCTTGCTAATGGTGATAGCTATCAAAGTTTAATGTATATATCTGTATCTTCAATTTTACAAATTATGCCCGAAGTATGCAGTGCCGTATGCGAAGATCTACAGGACTATATAAAGGTAAGCTACAAAACAAGGCAACTGAAACTGTATTTTGGTGAATACAATAAGTACTCTTATTAATGTTGAAAAGGGAAACATTCTCAATTGAATATTGATAGAAAGATTTTTCTGTGAATTGAAAAATTCACGATTGAAATGAAGTTATTTTTTGTGAAGATAGGGACAAAAGTTTATCTTTCAGTCGCAGATGATTCCACATCTGATTTTATGAACATCCTGTTTATATTTTCAACAAATCAATACTCTTATTAAATTAAGGTTCATACTTACGTAAACATTAACTGATTTGTGTTATTGCCATTATCGTCATTATTTGTATTAACCCCAAAGGATGATGCAATGTGTAACAAGTTAAGTACGTGATCGAATGCCCAGGCTATGCAGTAAAGAGCGGTGTGGAGTTCTTTGGACCGCCTTGCTAGTTTCAGATTTATTTATGTTTCAAGCAAGGTTTTTTCGAAATTGTAAATTTGAAAAGACGCCAGAATTTTTTATAACAACAAAACAAATACGAAATTTATACTAGTCTATTACCAAAACAGTATGTACAAAAGTTTCTACTATATTACAATTGAGTTTTGAGTTCCCTTCACGTGATCATACAATTCCAAATATATTGTTTGATTTTGCTTAACCTGTCGGTTTTATCGACGACAATGTACCTCTGATTGGGTGGAGTAGTGTAGCTCGTAGCTAGACTCAGCGTAGTCGTGTGGCTCGCAATCAGTACGTACCAATGGCTGCTGGGCGACCAATCAGGTTGAACAGATAATCATCAACTTCTCATCCGTGGAATAACTGTTCTCAGCAATATAACATGAAAAACAATATTGTTGGTGTCAGAATTGTGTTTACTAATAAATTTAATTTCTTGGAGTTTGGAATTTCTCAATACACTCTTCAACGCACGGTTGTTACAGATGAGTATGATCTCATTAACAGATTGTCGCTTAAAATTATTTGAACATAAATATCAGCCTGTGCTGAGATTTGACATCAATATTCAATACTGAAATTGAAGAATCAAGATTAAATTTTGACATAGACCAAAATTTATCTTTGCTCTATTACGAAAAAATATTGAAAAAGTTGTTCTGATCTCGATCAGCCAAGACTGTTTTATTAAAAATAAAAAACAGAATTCAGCACAATGAATTAAGAAGAGTTTTATATCAAAAAGTGACTTCAATTGCAATGATATTTGGAGGAAGTGTATAAGAATTATTTACTGTGCCGTAGTTCAAACAGGTATTCGCGATTAAATCTAATCCCACCAATTTCTGGGCTTGAACAAAATTTTCCAACACAATTGTTTTGAATCTGTACTGGCGATAGTAAATTTTGTATACTTGTGATTCAATATGGAAATCGAAGATGAACTCTTGTTAGACCAGATTTTGGTTTCCCTAGAATTACTTACATGAAGAATATTTCGATCTGATGAGCAACTACTGTTCAAATATTGGAGCAAATTGAGGAGCAACTTGAATTTGATATTGACTTGTAAGTAATATGGAACATCATGTATAGTTTAATGTCCAATATTTATGTTTCCGCCCAATAATCAGTTTGAGATTTCATTCCTGTGGTACACGTCAGGATCCAAGAATTATAAAAAAGATGTCTGAAATAATAACTCGTCAAAGGCCAACTTACATCTCTATGCCAATGGCAATGAATGAATACAGGTACAAAATGATTTTTACCAGTTGGCTGAATTTCCTGGTGTCGTGGGATGCGTAGATGGAACTCATTTCAAGATAAGATCTCCAAGTAATACCTATATAATTATTCATTCATTACATAGGCTGGTTAATTGATATTTGGGCTGTAAAGAATACTGATTTCACTGAATAAATTTTTTTGTGAAGAAAATGAATAACTTCTCAAATTTGCAATCCGGTTTTTAGGTGGAGTAGATGCAGAAAGCTACAGAAACCGAAAAGGCTATTTTCCCTCAATGCCCAGGTCATTTTCAATAGCAAATTGAAAATAAGGGACAAGTGGTGAGATGGCCTGTGTTCAATCATGGTCGAATAAGAGCACAAATGAAAGCACAAGAATTTCCAAATAGTGTACTTTTAGGTAAGTAGTTCAAGTCCAGATGGGAGAATAATATTGTATTTTCATGTGACTTTTATTTTATTTTTATAGCTGACAGTGGATATGCTGACAGACCATATCTTATGTCTCCCTTGGGTAACCCCAATAATAGAGCTGAACAACTATATAATTAGTCACAAATTAGAACTCGCAGTTGTATTGAGAGATAGATTGGAGTATAGAAGATGAGATTTTATCTTTGCTTTATGGATTGAGATATGAGCTGCAAACATGCCTATCAGTTGTTGTAGCCACAGCAATCCTACATAATATAGCTAGAAACATGAATATGGATATGCCCCCTGCTCTAAAATATAATAATAAAGAGCCACTAAGATATCTAGTTGGAATGGGAAACATCCCCCCATGTCCCACTAATTGAAAATAATTCCATCCCAATGAGCAACCATAGACGAAATCTTATCAATCAATATTTTGTATACCTGTGATTTTTTTCTCATTGGTAATCCAAATGACTCAAACTTGACGTGAAGATTTCATTATTAAATAAATTAATGTATAAAAAATACAAATATGTAATTAAAAAATTCAACACTACACGATTTTCACTACTTAGGGTTCACTGGTGTGAACTCAAAATTGTAACATTATTGGAAAACAGGTTTTATTTTCATTCAATCACCTTTAGAATTCACAATGCAGTGTCTTAATTTCTAATTAATATTTTTTATAATGATTTGATGATTCTAATTTCAACTCTTTTTTTTAAATGCATTTTCTTCAATTTGTTCTTATTGTTTTTCTATCAGGGTTGACCTATCCAAAAGCCAAATGTAATTTTTCAGATATATCCGAAGTTGTCAAGGCTCTATTTACAATTCTCCTATTTTTTGCTTTGGTAGTAGGCATTACACCTGAAGGTTCCGCACAATGTAGAGTAGTGTTGAGTGGCAGTTTAAATTATCACTTTCCAGTTTTCTATATGCAGGAGTTCCTACAAAAAAAATATGTTTATGATCAACACTGAGAATAAATTTATTGTAAACGCGTTTCGAAATGGACAAATTTTGATGTTCATCAGAATTTCGACATGACACTCTTTTAGCACTTGTGCCTAAAAATAAGTTGTAGGAGTTTTCGTATAATTTTTTTGATTTTTAGATAGCGTAGTTTCAGCAGCTTGTTCGATATCCAAAGACTCGTCATTATCACTCATTTTTGGCAAGTTTTTTTGCAAAATTGTCCACTTTTCAAAAGGTTGAAAATGTCATGTCCACCTTCATCTTCAGTATCGTGTATGAATTCGAATTCATAGTTACAACTTTGCATGTTGATGGGTGTTTCTTGATCCCCATCACAGTAAAACAAATGTTGAAGGGCTGTGAGACACTTCTCATTGAGTATTGACATCAGAAGTTTATCTAGATCGTCAAAAAATATTGAAGGCATGGTGCATCCACCAGTTAGAAGAAGCTGTTTTTTTTTTCGTATAGTCGTCTCAATGATTCTGCATTTCGAAAACACACCATGGGGCCACTAGCATTGAACCTTTCCTCTATTCCTTCCCAAACCCCGGTCTTTCGCCCAGAGAAGTCTGAATTGTTTTTTGTCCTCTATTATTTTCCCATATTTTTCGGAAATCAAATTTATCAGGTATAGTCAGGTGAAATTTGGCACACTTTTGCCCTCTGTCAGCAAAAAACCACAAATATCGTAAAACGATTCAAGAATAAACTGCTTAATTATAAGTTCAAAAACCGCAGTATTTGAGGTTATGTTATATACCGATCTTCTTTTTTCCATTTTGCTGCGTTGCCAATATGACAAACACGATTTACTGATCCATTCATATGAACCGACGATGCATATAAATAAATGTCTTTAAATTAACCTGAAAAATAATCTTTATCGTAATGACTGTCACCTAAAAATGTCAAATGCCAACTTGTAACGACTAAAGTTCGTGATCGAATGCCCAGGCTATTCAGTATAGAGCGCTGTGGAGTTCTTTGAACCAACGTGCTAGTTTCTACAAAGAAATCACTTCATATTGTTCTCTTGCATATTTATAGTCCGGTCAAAATAGACAACAAAATAGTGGTGGGTGTTATGTTGAGTTTTGAGTGAGCAAAATGTCGAAAACCTGATTCTGTCTACAGCGGTGCAGGCGCAAAGTATGTGCTCTACTGTTTCGTCATCTTCAAGACAAAGACGGCATGCCGGATTTTCCGTCAGTCCCAGTTTGGACATGTGGGGATTCAGACGACAGTGGCCGGTAAGCAGTACTATTGGAGTCTAATTTTTGGCTTTTTAAATTTAAATTTCCAACCGGAAATTAGAAGTCTGCAGTCCAGGTATTCAGTGTTTGTTTGGCAAAGCTTGGGAAAATGCCAAGTGCGGGTTCTGGTCCGATAAAATATGTTGCGGCCCCCTCTTCCGCGAGAGTCTGCCGCCTCACTGCCTTCCAGGCCAGAGTGACCAGGAATCCAGACCAGAGATAGTGGTGGGTGTACAATAATTCGCATAGAGCTGAAAATTGGTACAGGTCTTAGGTAGACTATCACAAATAAAATATCAAAAATCCCCACCAATCCTACGACTGCTAAAAAAATTATTCAAGTTCAAAGGTCGGAAGAATCGGTTTTTTTGCATTTTTCTTGTAAGCAGTGAGCTTTTCTTGCGAATCGCCATTGCTGAGATATCACCATTTCAAACATCAAAAATACTTATATGCACGACGCCTATTAACATCATCGGACGTTTAATATAATTGAAAATATTGGTTTGCGTAACTAATACATTCAAATTATACGATTCTGAATGAAAATACACTCAACAGAAACTCAGTCCCTAATTTCATTCGCATGTATAAACTTCAGCAACATCTATCTGCTACTCTATTGTTCGAGTGGTGTTAAGTGAACTTGGAACCTTTTGTTTATTTTTATGGTTACTTATATTAGTTTTTTTTACTATATCATATTTATTAAATTGCAAGTTTCCTAACGACTCGCACTTATGTTTCGAAAAATACTTCATTTCTTCCAATGTCGGAAGTTCACCCTTCAAATCGTGACGGAATCCATCTTCATGGTAATAATATGAATTATTAGAACATCCCAATGCTCGGTAGTAAGTCCCTGAGAACTCAAAAGTCGAATGTGCTTGGAAATGGTGTCCTTTAGTCGTCGTTACTCAGTACATAATTCTTTATTTATAGTTTATAATTCAAATAAATGTTTGATATGCGTAAAAAATATGAATTGTTTGTTTTCACATCTTTTCAATATCGAATCTCAAACCATATCATAATTACGGTCTGGAACTCCAATATTTTGGATAGCATGAAAAGCTTCCTCACTCAAGAAAATTTTCTTCCTTACTAATAAAATTGTTATTGTGTAGCATGGCCTTGAATGCATCTCGAAATTCGATCGATTGATCGTACTCCTCTGAGAAAATAGAAAGTTCTGTCACTGGCAATTCCAAGAATAACTCATGGCTCACTCTTATGGTAGCCAAAAACAAATCAAAGACAGGCAAAAACCAACCTTGGGAAAATCCAGAGGCTTGCCTGTCTCTGTATCACGGGTGCAATGAATAGCACTCCAACAGCTGCAATGGAAATCATCCTAAACCTCGAACCCCTTGACTTACATGTCATTGGAGAGGCCAGGATGAGTGCATACAGACTGAAACAAACAAAAAACTGGAGAATCCGAACAACTGGACATAACAGAATCGCTCATGTAATCAACATCGAAGAACTCGAAATGATTTCAGACTACATGCAACCCCTATACTCATTCGAAAAACCATTCGAAATACGAATTGATGGATCTGGATGGGCCCCGAGTATAGAATCACAATAAACTGTGGACATAGTCTGGTATACAGACGGTTCAAAGACAGTTGAAGGAACGGGAGCAGGAATACATGGGGTAAGGCCAAGAAGGGATTACATAATACCACTTGGCAAATGCTCCACGATATTCCAAGCTGAAACACATGCTATCATGGTATGCATTCAGAAGAATCTAGAAAGTGGTTATAGGAAAAAACACATCTACATTCTATCTGACTGTCAAAGTTCTATCAAAGCACTCAACTCTATACAGACAAAATCCAAACTGGTCTGGGACTGCCTCCAGAACCTCATCGAGCTGGCAAAACACAACAAGGTCACCTTGATGTGGGTGCCAGGTCATAGAGGCATTGAAGGCAACGTCAAAGCGGACCAGCTAGCTAGACAAGCATCTGAAACGCTATTCACAGGGCCAGAACCTGCACATGGGATTAGCAAAAACCGATGCAGGACCCTGATCGACGAGTGGATAAAAAGAAGACACCAACAATATTGGGATCAAACTGTCGGGCAAATACACAGCAAAGTCATGGTAGGGCATCCAAACCGGACCCTGACGGCTGACCTTCTGAACCTGAACAGAACGAAGGCTCGTATAATAATAGGTCTGTTGGCTGGACACTGCGGCCTAAGAAAACACCTAAACACCATGGGAGTACGCAGGGAAACCGTGGAGTATGCAGGGAAACCGTGGAGTGTAGGCTATGTGATGAAGTGGAGGAAACAGCCTCTCACATTATCTTCGACTGTGACGCCCTAAGTAGTAGGCGACACAGAACCTTTGGAGAGATCAGCCCGGAAACAGGCATGAATCCGAAGAACCTTATCAACAGGCTTCTAATCCTAATTAAAGGCACAAACCTGTTTGAATGAGGAACCACTGACGACAGAGTGATACAATAGACCCCAGCTGGTCGCAGTGTCAAGGGAAGCTAAGTGCCAACCCTGTCTCTGGCTCGTCAGCTTCCAACCAACCAACCACTGGCAATTCAATGTTAGATGCCATCTGTACCGAATTTGATGATATAGTTGTGGAACCCAAATTTTTTATTTGTTCCTCATATTTTATGATAGCACCCCGCATACGACTAAGCAAATCATAGTACTGTGTTTCAAATGCAACAATGACTTTTTCCGCCCCATCAGGTTCTAACATCCCGATTTCCAATTGAACTTCATTGAAATTGTAAAATAATGGCAAGAAATTTGTCAGTGTACTTTCCAATTCCATGATTGATAATCTGATGAATTATATAAATCTAGACCATTCAATTGGTTACATAATCTGGTTCATTGTCACTTCAAAGTACGTCTTTTTATTCTCAACCTACTAATCTCATCCATTGTTTGACTTAACTCATTGTATTTATTCCGATAATTATTCAAATATGAGTAAGGTATATTATATAGGTCACAGAGGTCGGATGAGGGCTCATTTAGACATGCCAGTGTACTCGGCCGAGTAAAATGCGCATGCATCACTAGCAGAAGATTTCGTATTTACACATGCTAGTATACTGGCATGCTTTTTTGCATGCGAGTTCAGTCGGGCATAGTGTGATTCTTTGAATTTAGCGTCCTAGATCGATCGCAGATTCCATAAAGGGTATTAATTTGGAACACAAATAAGTAATATGAGTAATCAGGTTATAAAGTCTTGTATAGACAACTTAACAACGGTTTTAATTGATGAATTACAAGACATATTGGAAGACATATTGCGTGAACAGAAGCCAAACAGAAATAGAGTGTGGGTCAAAAATTGGATCGCACGGCGTTCATCTCTGGGAGCCTCTAGCACCCTTCTGCAGGAACTTAGAGCTGAAGATATTTCTGCTTACAGGAATCATCTTTGAATGGGAGTAGATAAATTTGATGAGTTACTTTTGAAAGTATCAAACGATATTCAGCGGCAAGATACCCACATGAGAAATGCAATTCCTGCTAGGACAAAACTGGAAGTTACGTTACGATTTCTTGCTACTGGAGACAGTTATGGGTCTTTGGAATTTCTGTATAGAATTCCACGTTCAACAATGTGTGAGTTTATTCCAGAAGTTTGTAAGGCAATCAAGGATGCTCTTAAGAGCTACATTCAGGCAAGTCTTAAATAATTTCTAACAATATTTCACTTATTTTTTAGATTTTTTAATACAATTCATAAATTAAAACAAGTTCTCAACGTCAGATTCTTCAATTGAAGCTATGGAACGAACAGCGTCTGATAGTTTATCTCCATCACATCTGTTATTTGCCTCATTCGAAGTTGAGTCCCTTGAAGGATTACTACTGTCATTATATGTATTGATAGATACGTTACTGGGAGTAGGTGAGGTTGCAGGAAAATCTTATGAATCTTCTTGCATACTGGTTTGTTGCACCAAAAAAATACGTTCTTCCGCTAACAAACCCTGTGTTCTTGTTTGTACCCTAAGAGAATTTACTAGCGGCAACTGCCGTAATTGGGCAGCTGTATTTCTTCCAAAAAAATCAAATTCGTCGTCAACTTGAGCAGGGGCACTTTTTAATTGTTTCAATTAGTCAATCGCACTGGATACTGCTGCAACTCGCTGATCTTTTTTTCTTTTTTTTTTAATAATTTGTACACGACGAGGTGTTTTATTGGTAGGTGTTGGAGTGAAGGCCGTAACACTATTCGTCTCTTCACCATCCTGTAGTTGAAATTCTGTATTGTCCTGAAAATAAAACTACCTCAGAATGCTATCTAGACAATATTTTTAGTTTTGGCTTAATTTTTCGTTACCAAGATTTTTCTTCCTTACTTGAACACTATATTTTTTGTTAAATAGGGACCTGTATTTTTTATTTATAGCCAGACAACCGTTTCAACGTATTAGCTCAAAACAAGTCGTAAGGAAAATTATTTGAAGTTAAAAGTGCCGAAGTGAGGAAGACAAATTTAAATAAAAATTCTTCAAATTGAAGATTTAAATAACATGTTATACTTGAGTAAAAATAATTTCAGGTACCTTCCACAAAAAAAGAGTGGGAAAAATTTAAGAAGGTTACAGAACAAAGTGGAACTTTCCAGGGTGTATAGGGGCGATAGATGGAAAACACGTGAATATTAAAGCTCCTGCAAACTGTGGTTCCAATTTTTTCAACTATAAGGGCTGTAATAGTATTAGCTTTAGTTGCCGACGATTACTGTTTTCCCTACGTTAACGTTGGATCTAATCGAAGAGCGTCAGGTGGGGGTGTTTTTACGAATTCTTCGCTGTTCAACATATTAAAAAATAAGACGACATACCCAAGGATGCGGTCGTAGTAGGTGATGAAGGGTTTGGACTGACACCATTCTTGATGGGACCCTATACTTTTCGAGGCGAAGTGGACAAACGCAAGAGAATTTTTAATTACCGCTCATCTAGAGCACGGAAGATTGTCGAAAATGCCTTCGGGTTGTTTCGCGATTTCGAATATTTAAAAAACATATTGCACAAAAACCACCTACAGTTGATGTGATAGTCATTGCTGCATGCAGCATACATTATTGGCTGAGAAAAATTAGCAAAAACCACATTACCAGCGACTATGTTGATTCAGAAGATATTATTACGGAGGAATTGAATCTTGGGGGATGGCGATCAGAATTGAATGAGGAATTAAAATCTGTCCCGTTCAGAGGCAGTATTAATTATTCCCGTCTGGCAGAAGCTATTGGAAGCCACTACCTTGACTATTTTAATGGTAACGGAAGTGTCTCCTGGCAAAACAAATTAACAATTTAGATGAAATAAAAATTTGAAAATAAAGAATAAACTCTATGATTTGTTTGTAATAGACTTTATATTTCAATAGAATAGTTCATAAAAATAAATGAACCTGACTGTTATTCAATAAAGCATGTAATTACTTACCTTTGAATCATTTGTAGTGCTTTTTCTGGAAGGCACTACCATCTGCATTACTGTATGTATGATGTGTCGAACCACTTGGAATTTGTTTTATAAACGTCGTCTGCCCCCATGCCAGTGCCCATTGAATCTTTAACTCTTTTTAATTCCTGATAATAAGCCGATCTAATATTTTTTATATTATTTTTTACATCTTGTATAGTTGAGCTTCGGTTGTGAACTTTGGCGAAATCCCTCAATCTGCAATATGCAGCTTCTCGCTTATGTTTATTTTCATAATCGTCACTTTTATATCCCACAACCATTCCTCGTTTATGTACCTTTCAATGAAATTAATAGTTTCTTTTTCATTCCACTTGTGTTGTCCACTCATTTTTATTTTACCACAATACTCGCAAAACACACGAAACGTGCTAGTAGTTGTTTACATTTGCCAGTACACTGGTGCTTTCGAACCCCCACTCTTTACTAGCACGAAGAAGTTGAGCTGTGTCCGAGTACACTCGCAAGCCAGTGCACTAGCACCAGTGACTGTTGACACATATTATGTTCATGCTAGTGGCTTTCTAGTAGAGTACTCGGCCGAGTACACTGGCATGTCTGAATGAACCCTAAGGCCCGAAATAAATATCTCTAGGGAGTTGCTATAGGAACCTCATTCCTGAAGTTTGGAAACTGGCCGTAACGAACGTCGATTATCGCCTCCCTCCTTCTGCTACCTGCGAATCTCTGGTAACTCGTCTCTATGGGTCGTCGGTGTGCTGAAATGGTAAGCGTCTGGCTATGGGTGCCAAATAGTTTTATTCACTTATATCGGACTCGATAGACCACTCTTCTCCATCCAACATCTTGATGTTGAATCACTTAGTGGACTGTGATAATATTCTTATTATAAATAGAATACTAGCTTCTAGTTCAATAGCTTATATTGACTTAAAAACTCACAACATTATAAAAGAATCAGTGTCCTTTATGGAACATAACACAATAGCCGGCCACACACACAGGTACTTTTGAACGCTCTTGGCTCGTTGCATATCGGTACGCGGATCGAACTCGTATGTTAAGGGGGAAAAATACCCACGCTCTAAGTACGCATGCCTCGCGCGACGTCCAAGATAACAGTTAAATATTTTTCGCGTGTGTGGAGCGTTGTTATTGTTTTGTTCGAAAATTTTGTAATTTTATCATGGCAGACACAAGATTTTGGAGTAAGGAGATTTTAACGCAGTTTATAGAAATATATAGAAAACATCCAGCGCTCTGGACGGTGGAAGGCAAGGATTATACCAATAAAAATTTGAAAGACAAAGGTCACCGTGAATTAATTGAATTGTGTGAGCAAGTTATAATAAACCCCGATGAGAATTTTGTTTGTAAAAATATTCAGTCTATACGAAGCTGCTTCAGAAAAGAACTAAAAAAAGTGGAACAAGCCAAAACAAGTGGAACTTCGGAGGATGATGTGTATACACCAGCCCTTTGGTATTTTGATTTACTACATTTCACACGAGACAGTGAAACATGTTCTAGTAGCATATCAAACTTGGATGATCAAGAAACCTCTGATACTTTTCAAGATCTACGAAATGAAATTGATAAAGAAACAGAAACACAAAAAGAGACTGGAGACGAAAAATCGGACATAGAAGAAGAGGAGCAAAGAAAGGAAATGCAGAATGTTTCAAGGGTAATTTTATATTTAGCAATGTTTGTTGAAAATACATATTTAGGCTTTTCCTTTTCTCAACATATCATCTTGAAAATCTACCTCACCTACACCATTAAAATACTCTAGATATTTTTCTCTGTTAGTTTTAGCTTCTAGGCATACATTCCTGTTGTTATGGAGAAATAAACCAGTAAAATTATCTTCATTTTGGTTCCTATTTGTTTCCAATAGTTCAGTCCTGTCTTTATCACAAGCAGTCCCAAATGCGTAACGAGAACTTTTTTTTAACAGATAATTATGAAGAACACATATGGCTAGTACAATATAATTTATTTTCTCAGGGTGAACACTGATGGCCGTATGTAGAATTCGAAATATTGAAGCTATGAGACCAAACGAATTTTCTACAATATTTATTCCTCTAGATAGTCTATAATTAAATATCCGCCTGTTATATGTTAGTTCTCTCTGGGGAAAAGGTTTCAATACATGTTTGTGTAATGCAAATGCTTCATCTCCTATAAATATTGAATTTAAACCATATTCATTTTCAACATTGTCGGGCAAACTAAGAGCACTATTTTGCAGGTTTTCATAGAAGCGGGTATATTCTATAACTCCTCCATCTGATATTCTTCCATTTTTACCAACATCAACAAAGATAAATTCTCATTTAGCGTTAACTAAGGCCATAAGCACTATGCTGTAAAATCCTTTATAGTTGTAATACATAGCACCAGTGCCAGGTGGTGGCTGAATTCTGATATGCTTTCCCGTCTAATGCCCCTCCACAATTGAGTACTTGCCAGCGGTCTTTGAAATCTTTAAATATGCATTTCCATTCTTCTTTGTTACACGGAAACCGAAAAAAATATAAATTTAAGTTAAAACAAACAGTTACTACGTATAAAATTATTTAATTTTGAAACTTATTTCTTTTACAGAGTCCCGATCCCAAAAAAAGGACCGTTAATAGCAGATTTATAACAAACCCACAGTCAAAAAGATTCAAAACTCCAAAAGATGAGAAATCGGTATTTATGAGAACATGTATAGAAAGTTTAAACAAAGAAGAAGATGACAATAAATTATTTGGTGGTAATGTAGCAGCAAAGCTGAAAAAAATGAACGAGAAACAACAGATATAAGCAGAAAATTTAATAAACCAGATATTATTCAAACGACAATTAAATACACTCTCTGAGAATACTACTATTATCGAAAATGTAATTCAACCGTACATGCCACAAAGGAACTTTCCTATAGCATCAAGTTCTGCCAGTAGTATATATATTTCAACTCCAGAACCATCCCCAGACTTGTCAGATGCCGGAACATATTTTCATACGGTTCTATAATTTTTTTTATTTTCTCATTATTATATTTTCAGTTCATTGGGGAAAATATATTATTCTATGCGTTCACTGGGATTACTTATAATTTTTAGAATGTCTATTTCATTTACGATCAACAAACATAATTAAACAATTATTAACTTACCTTCAAGTATTATTTCTATATAGTCCTACATGTTTCCGGAATAATATATCCCAAAGCTTGGGCGGAAATTGCGGTACTAAATTTTAAATCTTCATAGTTACGGCCCGTTGCTAGAAACCTTAGTGTTGCACTCAACCGAGCTTCGGCTGATACCGATTGGTGTGTCTTGTCTCATCAAATATGGTCTTAAGACACAATTCATCAAAAGTTTCACAATCCATTCTTAAATTATTTTTGAAGTCATCTGGATCGTTTAGTCGTAATTCACTTAACAGATTTAAGTGTGCGTATTTTTTTCTTTTTTTTAGCCAGTTTTTTCCCATTCTTTCCTATTTCTTCCTTGGTCTATGATTCCAACATACGTTACAGCCATTGCTAAAATATTTTTTTTGTTATCCATTTCTCCGCTACCGTTGAGTCACACCAAAATATCAAACACGTTAGAAATCCAAGCTCGCGCTAATTTTGATCAAGTATGTCAATATTTATTTCCATTAACACACATTTCTGGTATGTACGTCAAAGACTCGCATCAAAGTATTGCCATTTAATATTTTCGTTAATGGACAACAGCGTTCTTGGCTCGCCACAGACTTGGCTCGCATGCTTTGCATGGGCCATGCTAAAACCTTCCCTAAGAGGCTATGTGTGTGGCCGGCTATTGTCTCTGGATCTCAGTCGCTCATCCTAGCTCCTGGCCGCGGTGTTGCCAAAACTCCCAAAAGTCAGAAGAGATTGTTCACATCGGGTTATTATTTTTCTTGTAGATGATTGAAGAATATGACAATTAAAATGAAAGGGATAATAAAACTCACTCATCATGTAATTCATTTCTGCTTAGCTAACTGGGAATTCATTTTTTTGGGTCGGTTACAAAAAGACATATTTTTCATAGCTGGCGATGAAATATTTATGAGATGACTGGCTGAAAACTGTCAATTTTCAGATCGTTTTGAATAACTTTTCCAAAGTAATAAAATTATTTTCTCAGAATTAGAAAAAAAAGTGTATGTCTGATCGATACTACTGTCTGTTTGATAACTATTGATGATTATTTAATAAAAATGTTTGCAATTCCATTTTGAATCTGGGGAACTTTGATGACTTGATTTCGTTTCACACATGTGAAAGCTGAATGATCTGAAGAATTCAGTATTGAAAATTGGCGGCGTCAGAACATTTTCAAATCTTATGTTCATATTAGCGTGTAGAATTCTCCTATTATCCATATTGAGTCAACCAGAACGTTCTAATGCATGTGATATTCTTTGCCTTCTCTTGATACTGAATATCAGCCGAAAGCAAGAATTTTGCACTGTCTGATTTTTACGCTTGTATATGTAGGTTAAATGTGGTCCATACTGAGCATCAGCATGGTTGAATTGTGATAGCACCAATGCTTCACAAAGTGATATTTTCAATTTTTAGGATAAATAATGTCTGTTTTCATACATCAGCTTGAGTTAATGTGAAGTTAGCCACACTTTTCCAGCCACGGTTTCTGACGTGTAGACTGTCGACTGTGGGATAGCGTAATTTCAATCACAGTGTTGCCAGATTGATCAAATAAAATCTGAATTCGATAAAACAAACCCATCCACACTTTCTAATTGAATGTGCAGGTAAGGTATCCATCCTTTGAACTCACCATGGATTTGCCTCAAAAGATAACAGTCTCCCCTTGCAAATGAGTGGGTTGCGCTGCCACGGAAATAAAAAACTTTTGGAAAGAGGGCAACAAAAATGAATGCAAGAAGCACTATATGCATTTTTTTGGCGTTCGTTGATATGAGAAACTAAATTCTCGGGCTGAAGAATAGTCTAGAAAGAGTCGGGCTGCCACGAAACGAAAAATACTAGGGGAAACAATCATCAAAATGCAAGGAACACAATAAATGGATTTCTCTGGAGCCGTTTATAACAGCGATAAATAATTTCTCGGATTATAAAAATTCTAAAAAAAGTCGCGCTGTCACGAAAAGAAAAATATCATTGAAAAGAGGACATCAATATGCATAGAAGGTAATCAATAGTTTTAATTGGACGGCCGTTTATAACAGAGAAAAAAATTAAAATATTTTCTCGGACTATAAAAAGTCAAGAAAGAGGCGCGCTGCCACAAAACCGAAAATACCATTGGAAAGAGGACATCCATATGCATAGAACGTAATCAATGGCTCTCTTTGGACGTCCGTTTATAACAGAGACAAAAATTAAAATAACTTCTTGGACTATAAAAAGTCAAGAAAGAGGCGCGCTGCCACAAAACCAAAAATACCATTGGAAAGAAGACATCAATATGCATAGAACGTAATCAATGGCTCTCTTTGGACGGCCGTTCATAACAGAGAAAAAAATTAAAATAACTTCTTGGACTATAAAAAGTCAAGAAAGAGGCGCGCTGCCACGAAAACAAAAATACCATTGGGAAAAGGAAATCAATATGCATTGAATGTGATCAATGGCTTTCTTTGGACGAATGTTTATAACAGAGAAAAAATTGAAATAATTTCTCGGACTTTGGAAAGTCAAGAAAGAGGCGCGCTGCCACGAGAACAAAAATACCATTGGAAAGAGGACATCAATATGCATAGAACGTAATCAATGGCTTTCTTTGGACGGCCGTTTATAACAGAGAAAAAAATTAAAATAATTTCTCGGACTATGAAAAGTCAAGAAAGAGTCGCGCTGCCACGAAAACGAAAACACCATTGGGAAGAGGACATCAATATACATAGAAGGTAATCGATGACTTTCTTTGGACGGCCGTTTATAACAGAGAAAAAAATTAAAATAATTTCTCGGACTATGAAAAGTATAGAAAGAGTCGCGCTGCCACGAAAACAAAAATACCATTGGAAAGAGGACATCAAAATGCATAGAACACGATGGAAGGATTTCTCTGGACGGCTGTTTATAACGGATAAAAAAATTAAAATAATTTCTCGGACCATAAAAAGTCAAGAAAGAGTCGCGCTGCCACGAAAACAAAAATACCATTGAAAAGAGGACATCAATATACATAGAAGGTAATCAATGGCTTTCTTTGGACGGCCGTTTATAACAGATAAAAAAATTTATATAATTTCTCGGATTATAAAAAGTCAAGGAGTCGCGCTGCCATGAAAACAAAAATACCATTGAAAAGAGAACATCAATATACATAGAAGGTAATTAATGGCTTTCTTTGGACTGCCGTTTATAACAGGGGAAAAAATTAAAATAATTCCTAGGACTATAAAACGTCAAGAAAGTGTCGCGCTGCCACGGAACCAAAAATACCATTGGAAAGCGGATATCAAAATGCATGGAAGATAATGATTGGCTTACTTTGGACGGCCGTTTATAATTGAGAAAAAATTTGAAATATTTTCTAAGACTATAAAAAGTCGAAAAAGAGTCGCACTGCCACGAAATTAAGAATGCTATCGGAAGGGAGGCGTCAAAATGAATGTATTATATCAAATGATTTTTTTTAGACGGCCGTTTATGATAGGAAAAAAAAATTTCTAGTGACTTGAAATTTAAAACATAAATGAATTTATTTGGACGCGCGTCTTTTCAATTGAAATGAAAGTTATTCTCCTGGCTGTGAAAATTCGACGAAGAGTCGGGTTGAGGAAATGGAAATACACATAAAGAAGTGTTTAGAATTTTGACTGTGGAGAACTCCTGTACAATTAGTGATGCAAACATAAGTCGCATATTTGTTCCTCCGGATGCAGTACAGAAACCCTTTTGCATGTTTCATGATACATTCTCATGCAGTCTCATGCAGTTTTCACATTTATGAATGTCAATTCCAAATATTTGTATCGATCTACCGCAGAACAAACATTTATTCGTCATTGAATCGGATGCCCTGATGATAACATTTTGTATGTGATTTCGATATTGAATCATGTCAATATCATTTTCTAATGATTGTCCATTAATGAACCTTTCGAAGAAATATAAAATAAAAGGGCCACAGTTGAAACCATCTGTTTGTCTGTCATGACTCAATAATTTACATGACCAATCATCAATCCCAATCAATTCGTTATTAACTTCCTCGTCATACTGCAAATATTTCAAGAATTTATTCATATATGAACTTGATTCTTTCACAGTGCTACGGGAAGGGTTAAGAAATATGAATTCTTTTTTCGAAAAATCTACCAAGCAGAGACAGAAGTGGTGAAGACTCGGTTGTGGAGTAACGTCAGAATAGTTTTGTAACACCGGTAGAACTAATTTATCACTATTAATTCGAAAAAATCTTGTATTATCCTGGTTTTCACCTGCCGAGAATAAAAAAAGTCTCGATGCCAATATGCACGGAACAACCTGGTACTCTTGGATGTCACTATTCAGAAGATTCAGGTAAATGTCTATTAAGAACACCAGCATAATAATACACTCGTGTGGTAGATTTATCTGGTTTTCGAATCACAGATCCTGTTGCATCCAGATGCAAAGTATGTTTTTCTGTCACTCCAAAACATTTGCTCGTTACTCCATATATATACGTGCAACGGAACACCTACACATTTTATATACTCCGGATGATCTTTTCTCATCAAAATTAAATCTTGTATATCATTGGAATCTCTGTCATTTTTTGCTATGATTTCTGCTTTGGCTTTTCTGTAGACAGCGTCACATCGAACGTTTCCTTTATTTTTCGATATCGTTACGGTCGACTCATCCAGTGCCAATACATCATTTTGAAGCTGATCCAGTGGATTCAAATGCAGAAGTTTATTTTTGATAAATTTCCTTTCAACACCTCTCAGTTGCTTGCTCAGTTTATCGATATGGTTGAAATCCAAAGAACTGCTGTAGACTTCCACAGTATGGGTTATAACATCTGTCATAGAAGCATCTTTGATCGTGAGAATAATTTTTTTACAAATGTGCTGACAATAAGCATACACCTTGATTGCATCAGCTTTTTTGACGGTGATGTTTGAAATATATTGCACAAGTATTATTCACAGACTTTATATTTCTGTTGATAACAAATTGATATGTACCCTCTATGAGCCTACCATTTTTATAAATCATTCTATATTCACTTTTTCTAAAGTACAAAATATTCGATTTTTCCTCATCTATTTCGATAGATTTCGATGGGGAACACATTTTTTTCTCATAGCGTTTCGCGGTCCGATCGACAGTAAACGAGTTATATGATGATGTAATGTCGCGTTGGCTGCTTTTGTGGACCTCAGAAGGCCCGTTCCCGTGAGCACTGTTAATTCGTATCGTGTCAGTCCGTTGGCGATACACAGCGTATATTCCATTTTCTCATAATTACTGTAAATTGCTTTGAGTTTATGGTTTTTCTGATGTGTTTCATTTTTTATATTATGAGTATAGATTTGATTATATTGTATATGTATGCATTATTTGTGAATACTTTTAAGTTTATCTAAAATAAGTTCTATTAATATATTTTCATTTCAATTGAAAAGACACGCGTCCAAATAAATTCATTTATGTTTTAAATTTTAAGTCACTATAAAAATTGTTTTCCTATTATAAACGGCCGTCTAAAAAAAATCATTTGATATACTACATTCATTTTGACGCCTTTCTTCCGAAAGCATTCTTATTTTCGTGGCAGTGCGACTATTTTTCGACTTTTTATAGTCTGAGAAAATATTTAATTTTTTTTCTCAATTGTAAACGGCCGTCCAAAGTAAGCCATCTTCCATTTTTTATTTTTGTTTTATAGCCCTAGAAATTATTTTAAATTTTTTCCCTGTTATGAACGGCCGTTCAAAGAATGCCATTCATTACCATCTATGCATTTTGATGTCTTCTTTTCAATTGTATTTTTGTTTTCGTGGCAGCGCGATTCCTTCTTGACTTTTTATAGTCCGAGAAATTATTTGAATTTTTTTCTCTGTTATAAACGGCCGTCCAAAGAAAGCCATCGGTTACATTCTATGCATATTGATTTTTCTTTTCAATAGTATTTTTGTTTTCGTGGCAGCGTGACTCTTTCTTGACTTTTTATAATCCGAGAAAATATTTTAATTTTTTTCTCTGTTATAAACGGCCGTCCAAAGAAATCCATTGATTACCTTCTATGTATATTGATGTCCTCTTTTCAATGGTACTTCTGTTTCCGTTGCAGCGCGACTCCTTCTTGACTTTTTATAGCCCAAGACATTATTTTAATTTTTTTCTCTGTTATAAACGGCCGTCCAAAGGAGGCCATTGATTACCTTCTATTAAATTTGATGTCCTCTTTTCAATGGTATTTTTGTTTTCGTGGCAGCGCGACTCCTTCTTTACTTTTTATAGTCCGAGAAATTATTTAATTTTTTTATCTGTTATAAACGGCTGTCCGAAGGAACCCTCCATCGTGTTTTATGCAATTTGATGTCCTCTTTCAAGGGTATTTTTTTTCGTGGAAGCGCAACTCTTTCTTTACTTTTTATAGCCCGAGAAATTATTTAATTTTTTTTATCTGTTATAAACGGCCGTCCAAAGAAATCCTTTCATCGTGTTCTATGCATTTTGATGTCCTCTTTCCAATGGTATTCTTGTTTTCATGGCAGCGCGACTCTTTCTTTACTTTTATGTCCGAGAAATTATTTAAATTTTTTTCTCTGTTATAAACAGCCGTCCAAAGAAAGCCATCGATTACTTTCTATGTATATTGATGTCCTCTTTCCAATGGTATTTTTGTTTTCGTGGCAGCGCGACTCTTTCTTTACTTTTTATAGTCCGAGATAGTATTTAAATTTTTTTCTCTCTTATAAACGGCCGTCCCAAGAAAGCCATTGTTCTTCCATCGTGTTCTATGCATTTTGATGTCCTCTTTTCAATGGTATTTTTGTTTTCGTGGCAGCGCGACTCCTTCTTTACTTTTCATAGTCCGAGAAATTATTTTAATTTTTTTATCTGTTATAAACGGCTGTCCGAAGGAACCCTTCCATCGTGTATCAAGCAATTTGATGTCCTCTTTCCAAGGGTATTTTTGTTTTCATAGCAGCGCAACTCTTTCTTGACTTTTTTCAGCCCGAGAAATTATTTATTTTTTTTTATCTGTTATAAACGGCCGTCCAAAGGAATCCTTCCATCGTGTTCTATGCATTTTGATGTCCTCTTTCCAATGGTATTTTGTTTTCATGGCAGCGCGACTCTTTCTTTACTTTTTATAGTCCGAGAAATTATTTTAAAAATTTTTTTCTCTGTTATAAACGGCCGTCCAAAGAAAGCCATTGATTACCTTTCTATGTATATTGATGTCCTCTTCTCAATGGTATTTTTGTTTTCGTGGCAGCGCTGACTCTTTCTCTACTTTTTATAGTCCGAGATAGTATTTTAATTTTTTCTCTTATAAACGGCCGTCCAAAGAAAGCCATTGATTACCTTCTATGTATATTGATGTCCCCTTTCCAATGGTATTTTTGTTTTCATGGCAGCTTTTTTTTTTTTCCCCTTTTTTTGTCAGAAATTTTTTAATTTTTTTTTTAAACGGCCCCAAAAGAACCTTATTACCTTCTATGTATATTGATATCCTCTTTTTTTTCCGTTATGAACTGCCGTCCAAAGAATCCTTCTTGTTTATCTTTTGAGTCCTTTCCGGTTTTTTTTTCCTTTTCATAGTCCGAGAAATTATTTTAATTTTTTTCTCTGTTATAAACGGCCGTCCAAAGAAATCCATTGATTACCTTCTATGTATATTGATGTCCTATTTTCAATGGTATTTTTGTTCTCGTGGCAGCGCGACTCCTTCTTGACTTTTTATAGTCTGAAAAATTATTTTAATTTTTTTCTCCGTTATAAACGGCCGTCCAAAGAAAGCCATTCATCACCTTCCATATATATTGATGTCCTCTTTTCAATGGTATTTTTGTTCTCGTGGTAGCGCGACTCTTTCTTTACTTTTTATAGTCCGAGAAGTTATTTAAATTTTTTACTCTGTTATAAACGGTCGTCCAGAGAAAGCCATCGATTACATTCTATGCATATTGATATTTTCTTTTCAATAGTATTTTTGTTTTCGTGGCAGCGCGACTCTTTCTTGACATTTCATAGTCCGAGAAAATATTTTAATTTTTTTATCTGGTATAAACGACCGTCCGAAGAAAGTCATTCATTATCTTCTATGCATTTTGATGTCCCCTTTTCAATGGTATTTCTGTTTCCGTGGCAGCGCTACTCTTTCTTGACTTTCAAATTCCGAGAAGTTATTTTAATTTCTTCCCCTGTCTGAAGAATTCCATTCATCGTATTTTATGCATTGTGATGTCCTCTTTTCAATTATATTTTTGTTCTCGTGACAGCACGACTTTTTTTGGAATTTCCCAAAGGTTTTTATTTTCGTGGCAGCGCAACCCACTCATTCGCAAGGGGAGATTGTTATCTTTTGGGAAAAATACATGGTGAGTTCAAGGGATGGATACTATACCTGCACATTCAATTAGAAATTGTGGCTGGGTTTGTTTTATCGAATTCAGATTTTATTTGATCAATCTGGCAACACTGTGAATAAAAACACGCTATTCCACAGTCGACAGTCTACACGTCAGAAACCGTGGCTGGAAAAGTGTGGCTTACTGCACATAAACTCAGCTTGATAGAAGCGTGAGCTCGTTGAACAATTGTTCTTAAGTGATGCTCAAACCGCAAATTATAATCCAGAAGCACGCCTAGGTTTTTTGCAACATTCACCGTATTAGGCCTAGAACCCATCACATTAATAACGATTTCGCTATTTACCATGTTTTTTTTAGGGCCGAAGGTCATGACGTTAGATTTATCAGAGTTGACGATAAGACAATGATCAGTTGCAGCTTTAATAAATGAATTCAGTTCATTGTTGATTACCTGGCTAGCGATCTCATACATGAGTGACGGAAAACTATAATATATCTGCGTGTCGTCAGCATACAGGTATATTGCATTGATGGAGACTGCTTATCAAATTAGATGTGTTAAGGTCAAGAAAACAAAAATATATATACCTGGTGACAATGGGACTAGGGCCATGCCTATATCTCCTTCACTTATCAACCGATTTGAATGAAATTTTGTTCATAGATATGAGACACAATTTCGGATTGACAGACATATGAAAACAAAATGGCCAACTCCTGGTTTCGCCAGAATAGGCACCAACTTCGATTTTCCAAATGGAACACCCTGTATGTTTGATGTTTTTCAGATTCTACTGCTCAAATTACATACGACAGTTTAAATATTTTACTTAGATAATCGATAAGATCAATAACAAATCCTACAGCAAGAATTGAAATTTTCTGAACGCATTTCTAACGAAAAAATCTTTTTTTTTCAAGTGGTACCTACCGAGTGCCATCTTGCCATTCGATAGATAATTCAATTAACAATTCAACGATATACATTATGTACCACTTTCTTACTGTTCAAAATCTATAGAGCCATCTACCAAAATGAAATCAATCTGGAAAAATTGGTAGGTAACATGAGATGCCATGTTTCAAACGTTACTTCAGAATGGTAACAATGACTTACCAAAAATAATCGACTTGAGCATATGTAAGAAGGACACCCAAATATATATATATATACAGGGTGTAACTGAATAAGTGTAAAACATTTAAGGAGGTGATTCCTCATCGAAAAAAAGATAGGATCTTTCATATAAAGAAACTTCATTGGAGCATCCCTTGTTAAGATACAGCCCCTTAAAGGGGGTACATAAAATTTGTATAACAATTTTTTTCACAAGCACTGAAAAAGTTACAATATTGAAATTAACCTGACGTTTTGTACTACCAAAAAGACACTTAGCCAGTAATTTATTTGGTTTACCCATGGTTGTAAGGTGAAAAACGCAACCCTAAAATTTATTTCCAATGTAACTTTTTGTCTTATTATTTGTTTACCATTTAAAAATTTATTTCCGATAGCCTGTTTCATTCTAAACAAAAAATGTCTCTTGGGTTTTTTGCCCAAAATAAACCAGTAAGCAGCAAAACATTATTTTACGAACAACTACAGAGATACATCGTCATAAATGCGAACTGGATTTATTGTTATTTTGTAGTTAGTACCTGCATTAAACGATTAAAGGGTAATAAACAAAACTAAGTTATTAATAACAAAACACACAACATGTAGAAATCATAGTGAATGTTCTACCTATGTCTACCTTCAAACATTACGCATGCGTCTAGACGTCGGCGCATTGAGCCACGTATTCGCTCAAATATTCCTGGAGTCTCTCTGATTACCCTGCGCATCGATGATGCGGTTTCTAAGTCCTCTACATCGCGAACAGGAGTACGATATACCAAATGCTGTGAATGGCCCCAAATGAAATCGAGAGGATTGAGATCCGGGGATCGAGCGGGCCATTTATGTGGTCCTCCTCGACCTATCCACTGATTTGCATATGTTTCAGTTAAATGCTGACGTGCTACTTGACTAAAATGGGCGGAGCCCCATCATGCATAAAAACATATCCCTTCTGACGCCCAAAGGAACTTCCTCAGCAGTACTGGATGCACTTCTCTTAAAATTGAACGTATGCCTCACCATTTAATCGAGGAGGTAGAAAATGAGGCCCAATTAAATCATCCCCAATAACTCCGAGCCCACGTTAAGAGAAAACTGTTCTTGATGGCTAGTTTCGACAATAGCGTGAGGGTTTTCATCAGCCCATATGTGGTAATTATGAAAATTAATAATCTTGTCGAGAAAACTACATTCGTCTGTGAATTCTATCGTCTTCAGAAAGTCACAATTTCTTCTAATCATTTCCAGCATCCAATTGCAAAATTCAAGACGGTTCGGAAAGTCTCGCGGTAACAGTGCCTGTACTCGTTGCAGATGGTAAGGGTATAAGAGTTGTTCCTTTAAAATTCGAAATACCGTCATATGATCAACATTTAGCTGGAAAGCAATCTTTCTAGTACTGGTAGTAGGTTGTTCTTCAATCAAATTAAGTACTGCTTCCTCAAGCTGTGGTGTTCGTATTTCTCGATGGCGACCACAATCCTGCGTTCTTTTGTCGAATGAACCATATTCTCGTAATCGTTGATGAAGTCGAGCAAATATTCTATGTGAAGGATGCTGCCGTTGAGGATACATTTCAGCATATCTTCTAGAAGCTTCTAACCCATTCCCTGCGACAGACCGTAAACGTAATGCATATCAGCCATTTCCTCATTTGTGTATGCCATTTTATTAACAAGTGAATTATTAAAGTAACAAATTAAGAACAGAACAACAACACACAATTAGTATTAATTCAATTTCGAAAATTCCCAAACTGACAGCGTCATACCAATTTAATTGTCACTATCGCTAATAGCGACCTACTAGATAGATTAGTTTCGTATTTTCGCATTTATGACGATGTATCTCTGTAGTTGTTCGTAAAATAATGTTTTGCTGCTTACTGGTTTATTTTGGGCAAAACCCAAGAGACATTTAAATGGTAAACAAATAATAAGACAAAAGTTACATTGGAAATAAATTTTAGGGTTGCGTTTTTTACCCTTACAACCATGGGGTAAACCAAATAAATTACTGGCTAAGTGTCTTTTGGTAGTACAAAACGTCAGGTTAATTTCAATATTGTAACTTTTTTTAGTGCTTGTGAAAAAAATTGTTATACAAATTTTATGTACCCCCTTTAAGGGGCTGTATCTTAACAAGGGATGCTCCAATGAAGTTTCTTTATATGAAAGATCCTATCTTTTTTTCGATGAGGAATCACCTCCTTAAATGTTTTACACTTATTCAGTTACACCCTGTATATATATATATATATATATATATATATGAAAATCAAGATCAACAAGATGTCAACTAAACTTAATTTATCAAATTGGTTATGAAAAACCGTTATAAAGAATTAAACAGGATACCCACTCACTTGAAAGGATATTTATTCTTAGTAAATAGGAACTGCAGGATGAGCATGGAAAACGACAATCGCTTCACACGGTACACGGTCAGCATTCGAATGCAAATAAACTGACTGAAGTAAACAGATTTAATGGCCCATATGATCATACACTCATTACAGCAAAGATAACATCAATATAATCAAACTGTTTGAATAAATCTAACGACAGAAATAGTGGAACATTCAACGTACAAATCATTACTCTCAATACCATTATCTTGTTTTCAATAGAAGAGTTTCACAACCATCGAAAAGTCATTTTATTTATTAATAACCAATGATAGGTTCGAAGTGTTGCCCGTTTTCCCTAACACATAGACTAGTTCTATTTATTGTACACCTCATCACCACAATTATCAGTTCGCGAGCAGGAATTCCCTGAAATGCGCGCTCAACTCTATCTCTCAAGTCCTCCAAAGAAGTTGGTCTCCTCTAGTATACTTTGTATTTTATGTGACCCCATAAATAAAAATCAATTAAATCGGGTAATCTGATTGGATTTTTCCAATCCATCTCTGCCCATAGGTATCGCTAAGATATTGCCGAACAATATTAGCATTATGTGGTCCTGCAGCATCTTGCTGAAAAAACATATTTTTCCCCTATGTTCTCAGGTAAATCGTTGATATTATTTTGAATATCGTTTTCTAAGAATTGTTGATATCTTTGGCCTGTCGAAAAGAATTGGTCCAATGATTCTTGTCCCTATGATTCTCACCCAGACGTTGAATCCAAATCTTTCTTGAAAATCACCTTCTCTCAGCAACCTAGGATTTTCTTGAGCCTAATACCTTGTATTATTCCTATTGAACATACCATTATTCGTAAACCTAGACTCACCTGTAAACAGTATCTTCGAGACAAAACCATTATTCAAATCATGATGACGCGATAGCCAATTACAATAAGTTAGACTACGTTCTGGGTCATTTTGATATAGAACTAACTGTATTTATAGGAACAATTTCACCTTACCTTTTCACCTTATCCAAATAAGGACAACATTTTCATCCGAAAATGAAACACCCTCACCATAGGGTTCTCACTACTGATTTAACAACTTTTCGTTCTATTCTTCAAAGTTAACCATACTATAAAGTTGGTAAGTTGAAGTTTTTTCATTGTTACCATGTAGGATTATCAAACATTGTTTTTAGCCATGTAAAATTAATGTACTGCTGAAGATGGGTTCTTAAGCACCCGAAATGCATCCAGTTCCTTGAAAAACACTTTGTTTTATTTTGTGGATAAGACTTCGAGATCTTCACCCACCCCCCTTCAAATTCTACAATATCCACTTCGATTAACAATGTACTACTTTCACCAGCGATATTTATGTTTTTTCAATACTTTTCTGGCACTTTCCCTGCTTATCCCACATTCAATTTTCAATTCTTGCACTGAGGCAGATGGAGAAAAATTAACATATGCTAAAACATTAGTTCCCGCTTCTTCACTGACGATGAAGTGTATGTGGTTTTGATCAGCTGGTTCTTTCCTTACATCATTTCTAATTTCCCGAAATAGGTTGAGGAATATTCATATTGAAGTAAACAAAAGACACTCCATTCACTAAGGCCCGCTTTTACCAACCTCTTCAAACGCGTTTTGTTCAAATTAAACTCAGATTAAGCTTTCTACTCGTCATATTGGATTTCACCAGGAACTATAAACCGCGTTTAGTTCCAAACGGAGTTTCCGCTTAAAACGGGCTGAATTTGGCCAGTTACGAAGTTAAACGGCGTTTAAGTTCGTTTTGAAAAGTAAGGTTAAGATAGTTTTTGTTTTTTTGGTTATGATATATTTGTTTATGGTTTAAATTGAAATTTGAAAAAATGAGAAGGGCGTTTTTGTTAGCTTTTGAAGACAGTGATAGTGAAGATGAGTACGTCACTCGTCGAGTTCGCTGGATAAGAGACAGAGAAGATCATTTCATAGTCTCGACGATAACGACTTTGTGACTAGGTTTCTGCTCACTAAAGAAACTGTACTTGATATTCTGGAGGCAATTGATAAATTTAGCAAGGAGGAATCTCGCAGTAAATTTATCACAGTATATTTGTTTCTCCCACATAACCATTGCTTTACCCATATTCTTTCGTTTTTTTTCCTTCGAAACGTCAGACAGTGCAACTCCTACTGCTATGAGAACGGGTGGCGGCGGCAAAATTACCGTTTCACATATGAATTGAACTGATGTTTCATGAGTTCGTCTCAACGTGAAGGAATAGTTGAAACGTGGATACAAATCTCAGATACATGTATCGCCGTTTGTCGTGATACATGTATCGATACCGATTTCAACGTGAATGGGGCTCTTTATTATAGGAATGCTACGTACGGTCTGAGATTATGAAAGGTAAAAAGGAATGGACTCACAGTGAGTTTTCTTCTACCTTGCCTTCAACGCTCGACTTGATGCCGATGATTGTAACTGTGTCTTGTGTTGCTATGCGGCTCAAATTGACCAATTTTGGGTTTCTGTAGGGTGATTAATGTTTCACTGACCAACAGAATTTGAAGTGGACTCTATCCTAGAACGACGTATGATGTGAACAATGATCTGTTGAATAATGTACAATTATATCGTTTCATTTCGCATCAGTGGCGGGCACCTTCACTGTATGAACAATAACCAATAGTTATCATTGAAAATGCGAGGAAGCGAGACAGCGAGTCTCTGCACTTGTAAGAAAATAATAGATGTAATGGAGTATATACAGAACGAAACACTCAGGATCTTTCCCAGAGAATTGCTGTGACTATGGTTAAGCGCGCTCGATCATTTGGAACTGAAGAAGGTGATATGACGTGGCATACACCAAGTTTGGAATACAAATATTTCAATAAATGCAATTTCTTGCAACATGTTTTACCAAAAGTCTGTTGAAGCGAAGACTTAAATTGTGGTTCAATATTGTAAATTATAGTTCTTAAAACTTCACAGGGTCATTAGTCAGGAATCCCATTTTTTACAAGACAAAATTAGTAGGTAGCTGAACTCTTCAAACAAGAAGACAATATTTCAAACAGAAAGAGATATGCACAATATGACTGGAGCAAAATTCTATTTTATCACGACTCAACGGAAACGAATATAATTTTATTGTGGCGAAAGTCGGCGCAACCTGCCAACTGCTCAGGTTCATTCTCTTGGTGCTCCGTTATGGCCATAGGCATGTCATTTCAACTCAAAAACAAATTCTATTTGATAATCGAATTATTTATCAGAAATCGTCGGAATAATGTTTTGTTGCTTTCAAGATAAAAGACCTCGAATGTAACCCATTTTTGGAAAAAGTTGAAGCTTTATGGTTTATGATGGGATATTTCACTTGTATGCTAGTATGTTATACCTGAGAAACAATGATCTGATATCCATCCATCCCAAGAATAAAAAGAATAGAATAATTGCGTTCCCAACCGACCTGAGACATGTGTATGATAAGTTCCAAGATGAAATGAACTTCCGAGTTCTCAGAGATACAATCAGGATGGAGTTTACAAAAGATTCTGTTCTTAGATGTGAATATAAACAAATATACTCCACTTTCATCATCCTCCCACATGAAACTACCCAAAGTGATAGAAGCAAAGAAAGCCGTTTTCAATATGAGATATACGAACGACAATGCGTGTTTTGCATGTTGTCTTACGGGAGCACTATTTCTATCGACTGGGCTTTCCACTCAAACTCCTTCATATCCCCAGTATACAGTCTAGACTAACAAGTGTGGGACTTTAGAGCTCTTAGTCCTCCTTGGCTATCTGATAGGATATAGATCTTTGCACCCCCTCTCTTGGAGCATCCTTGAGCGCAAATTTATATAGCATGGGTTTCTGCTTGGAAACTTGTTGGGGCTTTGCCTAGAAATTTTGGCTTGTACCTGGATTCTAGGGGACTAGTTTCCAGAATCTTCAGATGTATGATCAGATTTCCAGCCTTCAATATCAATATAAATCGGGTTTCTCAATTTCAGTACAATTCCAAATCAGGAGTGGGCGCCATAATTGAACGACTCAAAAATTCGTGAGAAAATAGTATTTTTTAAATACATAAAATATCATTTTTTTCTGTATATTATAATTTGTTTTGAAGCATACATACACAACATGAAATTCCCAGAACATATCACATCATTTACCTCAATGAGCAATTGTCTTCATCAATACTAGGTGTGGTTGTCTTATTAGGTCGTATTTATCGGCGGCAAAAAAAAAACTCATGTAATATGGTTACCACTCCATAAGTTTTATGTATCAAAACTTGAACGCTGCATGACCATCGGTAGATTGAGAGATAAAGTAAGGTTGTTATCGTTGTAGCATGCTATAGTGCCAAAGTGTAATTGGATTAGCAGTATGGCCGCCCAGTCGCTAGATGTGATAGCACGCAGAGTGAGTAGCATAGTTATTGTCGATGCCAATATGCCGCGGCAGCGGCGGCAACAGAATCGTTTTGATGCTTTCAAGCACAGCGGTGGCGTTTTGACGATTCTGTTGTATGATCTGGTTGATGCGGCGCCAAATTATGGATGCGTCATCCTTAAAAAGTTTCAGCGATTGACTGCTGTCGCATGATTCTCCTTGAGGAACACCTTGTGTTACAGTTCTGCTGGTATCGTCTAGAGATTCCAGACCCGTGCGCAGTATGTGATGTAGGAAGTACTTTTTGATGCCGATGGGAATTGTTTTGTGCTCGTGGAGAGTGATGACGTGTATAGAGTGGATTCCAGACCCACCCAACTGGAATTCTCTATGGTAACGAAACCCGAATTTATCCTCTAGAACTTTTTAAAACTTCACATTCTGGCATTTTTCCGTTGTTTGGTTGTAGGGGATTTTCATTATATCAGGTGGGCTGAACGCAGTAAGCGATCTGAAGGAAATAGTGATCGTGTCAATGACAGTGCTATGGAGGCATGGAAAGATCGTGTACGATGTATAATTTGGAAAATGAAACGATGATGTCGGGGTAACCACGTGTGTTTAGTGTGACGGCCTGAATGACAAATGGCGTGTCGAAATATTGTCGGCGTTTTTATACTCCAACATTTGTCGTTAATTAGAAATATTTTTGTACTTCACACATTATCATTACGAAAATAGTGGACACCCACAAATATTGTGTATCGTTCATTGTTGTGAAATATTATGAAAATTATTTGAATTTTGTTACTCCATCATTTGTCGACAAATGGAAATATTGCGGCAAACTATTTGCAATTCAATAATCCCACACATAATAATGCGAACGACGGCTGTTAGCCAGAGAGCACTATGGGTTCGTTCGTTCGAATTTTGAAATCAAATCAACACAATTCGACATGAAAAAGATTTTGTTTACTGCTGGGCGCCACTCAACTCTGTAATAACGAAAAAGTAGCTATTCGAAAAGTTGAGAAACCGAATAGGTTATAATACTAAGAGTGTTAATTAAACTGGTCATTCGAGCCAAAGTATAAATAAAAAACTATGTATATAAAAAAATATATCCAAATTCCACTTACAACAAAATGTGATTATACCGCCGTTGGTAGATGTCAAAATGTTGTGAAAAGTTTCATAACAACTTGAAAAGGAACAAAAAATAAAAATGGCACAGAGTTTCCCAATTCCATAGAAAAGAACTATGCTTTTTCATAGTACTACGATGAAGCTCACAATAAAATGTTAGACACTAGAGCTCGTGCCTTATAAGCTTATAGAACGAGATTGATGGAAACAGATGTATTAGTTTTTTGGGTGAACTCTCACGTTAAATAATCAAAATAATAAAAAAATCTGGCCTTGTGTATGAACTTCTCTCCGATGTGGACGTTAGGTATTTACGCTGTTCTCTTCAACAGTGGTGGGCGATATTTTTTAATGGTGGCAGAGGGGGTGTCGAACGCTGGACGTACCCCGAGGGATGGATGCGTCAGTTTAAAAACGTGATGGAACCAAAGGACGATAGCTACGATCCCATTGGATAAATAACTCCTGAAGGATATGGAGGTACATCAAAACTCCTCCCAGAAAAATGTGAAAATCCGTAGTCAACTCCTACAACCCTAAAACCAAAAACAAAAATGACTTCCAAACTAATAATGGATGTACAAAACAACATCAAACGCATATTTTTCCTAGATGATATTCCTGTCAACTCACCTCGTCAGAGGGCTTCGAAAAAAATGAGAAGCCGGTGCCTCGTGGTACAACAAATGAAAATACTGGAAGTTCCAGGGCTAATTCAAAATATATAGCCAGAAAAATATTCCACTTCAATTGGGTTCTGGCATCCACTGAGTTCGGAAGGGTATTCTACAATTCAGATCCACAAACTTGATAGTCCCTTTTTCCGAGTAGCACCGCCACTACATCCCCTTTTTAGAGATCCTCGGGCACCAAACCACTCTCTCTCTCTCTGCCTTCACGGAAGTACCTCCATTTTTCTCTTCTCATGCGCACTGCCAGCCAATAAAATAGCAGGAAAATCGATTCAGTGCAGGAATCGCCGGACTGAAACTTGGCAACTATGATTCGTCCTATCTTGACTCCGAAAACAGGAACAACGTAAGAGAAATTGGAGTTTAACATATGATTCAACTTAGGTCGAAAACACGCAGTAGAAACTAAATATCAACTACTCGAAGAAAATCAAAAGACATATACTTAAACTATTTAGACAGCACATGCCCGCTGTATTTCGCTAATGACTAAACCAAAAAATCATCAATGTTCAAATTTATTCGAAGCGTAGGCAACCAATGCTACATTGAGGTGTTCTTAAGGTTGCAGAGCGATTGTTTAATCCTGGTTTCCCCAAACTACAGGGTAACGAAAAATTAAAGGCTACAATATTGTAGTTTTTGTCATTGTGTCTCGATGTTAAATTTTTGTATGAAATGTTATACTCTAACTTTTTGCGAAACTTATAAAATTTTTGTACTTTAACATTTCTGTGGACTTTGAAAATCAATTGGCAATTTGTTACTCCTTCATTTGTCGACAAATGGAAATATTCTAGTTTTAGTAATTGTGTCTCAATAAGGAATTTTTATCCGAAATTTATAGTCGAACATTTTGCTATACTTAAGAAAATGTTTGTACTTTAACATTTCTGTGGACTCTGCAAAATATTTTGAAATGTGTTAGTCTATCATTTTACGAGAAATGGAAATATTATAGTTTATGCAATTGTGTCTCGATTTGAAATTTTTAACCGAAATGTGAGATACTTGCTACACCTCTCATGTCTCCTTACAGTGCCAAACTAGAGTCAAGCTTAACAGGGTCTTCTTGCCCCACTAATTTTTCCAAGACCGTTCCCTTGGCAGTGGTTTCGCTAGATAGTGGGTAGGGACAGGTGAGGTTGTTTGCCTTGCGGCTGACTTTCATACCGTTAGGTGTCAAGTCAAATCAATCGTATCGTCTATCTAGCTTTTCCACTGCAAAGGGAACCCATCCCAACTCCTCTCTCCAAAAATTAGCGGGGAAAGACACCCCCTTTTCCGTTTGTTCATTGTGATTTTGGTGTTGAAGTGTCGCTTTGGTGCGTTTCATATGTTTCCGTCTGCTCTTTGTGTTATTGATTCTCTGGTGTTATGTGTGTGTGTGTGTGTGGGTGTGTGTGTGTGTGTGTGTTTGCCCTTATGCTATATCTTTACAATTTTGTTCTTGTTGTTTTACAATTATTGACAATTTTGATGATGAATAATGTCTGTGTGTGTTGGCCCTTATGCTGTGTATTTAAATTTTTTTTTTGTTGTTTTACAGTTATTGACAATTTTGATAATGAATAATGTGTGTATGTGTGTTGGCCCTTATGCTATATATTTACAATTTCGTTTTTGTTGTTTCACAATTATTGACAATTTTGATGGCTTTGTTGTTTTGTTACTTATTTGTACATTGTCGTGCCGCAGAACCTGGTGTCCGCTCTTGCAGGTTTTTTTCATCCCTGTCTTTTGGCTTCTTTGTTTCTTTTTGTTTGGTTCTGCTCTTTTGTATTTTATCTAGTATTTACTATTTCGTCTTATAGCTATTTGCATTTTTTCTTGTTACTATTTACAATTGTGTTCCATGTTACTATTTCCTAATTAACTCTTATTGTAATATATTGGCTGGTCTCCGAACTGTCCTATAATCGGGCAGCCTTTCCTATTTTACCCCCCATCTTCTAGAATCATCTTATCCCCCCATGAATTTATTTCCCGTAGTAGTATTCCCGTTAATGCCTTCCTGTCCGTTATTTGCGGTGGATATGTCATGTTGTGTTGTCTCAATGTCTCTGTTAGTTCTTGTCTTGCTATCATTCTAATGTCTATCGTACATGTGTTTTTATGTGTGTTCTGGCTTTTCATCCCCTCCCGTATGTATATGTCCGTGTCCTGTCAGTAGTTGCGTTGTTTTCCAACTCAATGTGATCATTTCTCTTCCAATTTTTCCTATTGATTCATGTAAGTTCCTTCCTTTATTTGTCGTGTCTCATTGTCTTTGCCATGCTTCTTCTGCTTTTTTATTATTTTTGATTCCTAACTCTCTTTTAGTATCTGGCATATATTCTATTCTTTCATCATAATGTTTCTTCGCTTCTGTATCCGCCTGTCCTATCCCTTCTCTGTCTTGTTCATTCATAATCTGTATCGTTATTTCCTGTGCTTCCTTCTTTCTGTCGTTGATTTTCTTTTTCATTAAGTTCGTTAGTCTGTCCCTGTCCTTGTATTTGTATATTTTTGTTAAAGCTCTTTCTGAATCCGTGATTATAAGTATACTCTGTCTCCTGTCTTTTTTTACTCCCCAGTTTATCCCCCTTAGTATTGCGTATATCTCTGCTCTGTGTATGTGTGTCTTCCCGTCAGTTTCCCTCCCTTCTTTTCCCATGTGTTATCTTCTGTTTTGTGTGCCATCCCGTTTTTTCCTCTCTCTTGCTTGCGTCTGTATAAATTACGGTTCCTGTTCTGTCATTTGTTCCCTTGGGGGTTTGTCTTTTGGTCTAAATTTTGTGTCTTGATACTGTCTTTCTTGTTCCTTTTTGTGTTCGTGATCTTCTTCCGCTTCTAGTTCCGTCGGTATTGTTCCTGCTATTATGTAAAGTGCGTCTGTCGGTGTTGTTCTGTATGCCTTTGTGATTGCAAGAAGGAACGGCAGTTCTGTTGCCCTCATGTGTCTTATTATCCTTGTGTCGTGCACTCTTTCCCCCCATATCTCACTTCCGTAAAGGATCATAGGTTTCATCACTTGTTCGTATATAATTTTTAAGTTCTCCTTACTTGCTCCCCATTCCCTCCCAGCAACCACAAAGAGTTTGTTCGATATTTCCTGTGTTTTTGTCCGTATTGTCTCAATGTGCTCGATCCACGTAAGTTTCCTGTCAATTGTCATTCCTAAGTATCTTAAATTGTATTTCATTGTCAGTGTCTCTCCCCCCATGTTTATCGTTGGTAGTCATATTTCTGTCGTTCCTGTTATTAATATTGCTTCTGTCTTTCTTGTGCTGTTGTTGTTGTTGTTTGCCCATTCGGTGCAGGCTTCCCAGATGCCTTTCCACTTCCTTTCTATTGCCTTTGCTGACTTACCCGACATAATTAGCACTTGGTCGTCGGCGAAAGCCTGCACCAAGTCGTTCTCGTCCGTCTGTCGTGTTTCGTTCATAGTTTTGAACCAATCTTCCATAATCATTAGCCAGAGGATTGGCCCCAGGCATGATCCTTGCGGACTCCCCCTTCCCATGTTTCTTTTCCTTGCACCGTATCACTCTATTAGGAAACTGTGAGATATTTTCCTGAGATTTTTATGTATTGTTTTGTCTTTCATGGTCCTTAGTATGCTAGGTGCCCATGCCGAATTAAATGCATTAGTTATGTCTAGTGTTATTAGTAGTGTGTGTGTTTTTTTGTCTTTTTTGTTACTTTGTATTTTTTGTGTGATGTTTTTTATTGCTTGTATTGTATCCCTTCCTTCCTGAACCCGTGTTGTCTGTCGTCCATCTTATTTCCTGTTTCCATTTGGTGAGTTATTCTTTTTTTTCCTTTTCCCTAATGTCGGTAGTAGCGATATCGGTCTTTGTCCGTTGGTTTTTGGTATCCATACGAGGTCCGCGATCTTCCATATTCTCGGTAATGTGCCTTCTCTCAAGCATTGGTGAATCGCGGCCTCGTTTGGTATACCGTCCTCTCCTGCTGCTTTATTCGTTTGTAAGTCCTCTATTATGTTTCTTATCTCCCGTCTTGTGAATTCTTTGTAGTTCTCCCCAGTTTCTATGTCTCCGTTGGTTGCTGTCTCGTCGCTTTTTGATCGTCCGTTTCTCCGTGTATGTCATATTTTGGAAAGTATTCGTCTATTAAAGTCTTTATTGTGTCTTCTTCGTCCTTTGTCATTTTTTTGTGTTGTGTGCTTTCTTATTTTTCCTAATTATTTTATATGCTAGTCCCCAATGATCGTCCCTTGTTTGTTCGGAAATATATTTTCTTGGTGCGTCTCTTTTTTCTACCTTTATTTTTTTGTTGTATCTGCTTCTTTGATCTCTGTAGTTTTGTTTTTTCCTATCGTTTAGTTTGTCGTCTTGCCATATCCTTCTCCTTTTGTTTGTTTCTTTTCTCATTCTCTCTAATTCTTCGTTCCACTATAAGTGTTTTTCTATTGTTGTTCCCTTTTTTAATTTGATAGCTTCGTCACACGCTTCTATGCATTTTTCTTGTAATTGTTGTGCCTGTCTCTCTATGTCTTGTGTATCGTCGTGTATGTATTGTTCTAGTATATTTCAAAAAAAATTCCAATCCGCTTTTTTCGTGTCATATCTCTTTTTCTTTGGTCCTGCTTGTTTTATTCATTCCCTTCTCACTTTGTACATAATATATCTGTGGTCACTTAATGATTCTTCGTCTTGCACTTCCCAATCTGTGATGTCTACGTCTTTTGTTATTGTTGAATCTATCCAACTTTCTCCCCTATTGCTACTGTATGTCGATTTATCTCTCCTATTGTTCTCTATCATGTATCCCTCTGCTATTATCCATTCTATTAAGTTTTCTCCCCTTTTATTGGTCTCGTTGTCTCCCCATGCGGTGTTCTTTGCGTTGAAATCCCCTCCTATGATTATCTTGTGTTGAATTTTTTCTAATGTTTTCTGTATTTCTTCAAGTCTTCTGTTTGTCCTTCCTCCAGGTTCGTCGTAAATACTCACTACTGTTAGTGCCGTTTTTCCTTTTCGTATTTGTATTGTTGTGACGTTATTCGTTGTTAGTTGTGTTATCATTATTATTTATTGATTTTTTATTTTTGATAGTATGGCTGCTTTGGATTTGTCATTTAGTCTGTATATGTTTTCCGTTTCTGTCATCTGTATGTCCATTTTTGTGTGAGGTTCTTGTATTAGTGCTATGTCTATGTCTGTCATCTTTTTTATTAATAGTTCTGATGCCGCCTTGCCCTTTCCCAGATTGACCTGTATTATTTCGAAATTCAGTTTGTTAACCATTGAAATTATAATTTAAATGTCCTCTTGCTGCCTCTGCTTTCCTCTTGAATATTGGACAGTTCGGATCCCTCGCCTCGTGTGCTCTTGGAGCCATGCCTAGCCTTTCGCAGTTTATGCAGTTGATGATTTCGCTGTTACAATTTGCTCCTTCGTGACTTTCTCCACATTTGTAGCATTTAGGTTGTTCCTGACAGTATTTTGCCACGTGTCCATATCTTGCACATTTGTAGCATATGGCTACTCTCACCTGTTCAAAAACTCTACAAGATACGAGGTCAATGCTGACTTCCTCCTTGTTGACTAGTCTGGATCTTCTCTTAATAGTTCTGGGTTCTCGTTAAATAGAGCGTATAAGAATTGTTCCTCGTGTAGTCCCGTTTCTACCCCGGTTATAATTAAGGGTGTCCGTTGTCTGTCTTTGTTCTCTTGCAGTTTTCGTTGTATTTTTTCCAGTTGTTCTTTGCTTCTGCTCTCCAGAATGACCCCCCCTCGTGGTAGTTTTCTCATTCCTCTTAGCCCTCCTTCCGTTTCATTTCATAATGTTGCCTTTATTGTTTCCAATGTTTTTTGTTTGTCTTGTCCTTTCCTTCATCCTTACTATCAGCTCATGTCTTTTTGGTGGTGTCGTCCATGGGGTTTGCTGCGAAACATTCTGACTGTTGGCTCTAGCTCTCATTTCTGTGATTGTAGCGCATGTCCTTTGTCCTCCTGCTATCGACGTTGTCTGTTGTATTGGGCTAGTTACTATCGGCAGGAATGTAAAATTGGTGTTAGTGTAATTTTCGTGGTTTCTGGTCAGTTTTCCAGCTCTGTCCTTCCATGATTCCGTATGTCCCTTTAGTTTCTCAATTTCGGTTTCCTGTTTACCTGGTTTAAAAATCAGTCTTGTTAGTTGTGTTGTGATATCTTGTGTTGCTTGCTGGTCTCCCCTATTGAATGACATCTCTTCTCCTGTCTCTCTTATTATGGCTCTGTTGATTATCATTATTTTTTCTAGGACTTCCTCCATGTGTTTTTCTGTTTCTCCGTCTTCCGCGTCCAAGTTTTCTGAGTCGTCCTCCTCTTTGTTTATGTTTTCTTGTGTTTCGTTCAAATTTGTTTCTATCTGTTCCCCTTCTGACTCTGATGAGCTCCCTATGTCTTTTCCTGAATCCGAGTACTTTGCTGAACTCCCTGTGTTCTTTACACTTTCTGCACTTTTTTTTTTGTTCCAATTTTTTTTTGATGAAATACTTAGTTTTTCTGTACCTTTTCTTTCCCCCTTCCCTCTGTTCTGGTGGCGATCTTTCCAATCCTTTTCCCTTGGGTATGTAGCCTGGCCTCTCAGGTTCGTCTTCCATTGTTGACTTCCTTCCCCTTTGCCTTTTTTCTTTGTTTTTTATACCTGAAGTTCATTAAAAACTTGATTTTTCGTGAATTTTACAAGTCCACAAAATATTTTAAAAGTCGCTTATAAACCAGCGATTTTGCTGTTTCGCGAGAAATTTTGTGTTTGAAATAAATAATTTTATATTTGTAATTTTGTCGGAGTCGATCATCGACTTAGCCTACAAAGTGATTATTTTGATGCTGAATATTTGGGAAAATTTTACAAGTCCCCAAATATCGACTTTGCCGAAATCTTGATATTTTGTTCTGCTCTTGGTTCTGTGCTCCTGGTATGAATATTTCGGTTTTTGTCTATTTCTGTGGGAACCGTTGTTCCCAGGGACCTGCAATTTTATGTGTAGCGTCGTGTGCTTGAGCTTTATGCTTTATGACTTTGAAAGTTCAAGAAAGTTTGTTCCTACTACCCAATCACGCACTACTCAACTTTTGTAAAAAAAATCTAAGTCGCTTATTTTATATTCACTTTATTACTTTAATTTCTGTTCTCCTGATACCTGATTCTTTTCAAATACCGTTTTGACGCTTGGCGTGACAGAATGCGTCGGAAATTTTTATACCCGTGTTTATTGTTTTTCTCAAGTTGATATGGATTGTTTTTTGTTTTGTTTTTTCAATGATTTCTACTCACTTTGTGTTTCTGATAGGGCACTGTGTCACTATAACTATTGGAGTCTTATCTCAGTCTATTATCTTTGTTTCCAGCTTTCCTTGTGTTCCTGGATTCCTATGTGGTGTCCTGTGTTCCCTGTTTGCACTCACCAACACTGTTTTCCTTTTACTGGATTATTTTAGCACTTTTACTTTCCCGCTAGCTTTCTCATACACTTTCGAGATTTATCAATACTATACTGTATCGGACGTCTGTTTCCGTTGAAAGCAGATGACCAAGTAGGTAGAGACAGTGGGAATCTCGTCAATCCATTCATGCGCGTCACTAATTAGATGACGAGGCATTTGGCTATCAGTCCTATCAGGAATCTACCTGCTCTGGAATTTAACAACGTATTCACGTAACCGAGAAGTCATCACGAGCCCGGGGAGAAAACATATAGAGTCCCCCCATACCAACGCCTCAACTCGTGACCGCCTTCAGGATACCTCCAGGGAACATCTAAGGGCAATTAAGGATAACATCGTCCGCACCAGGTCCTTGTCAAAGATTGACAGTTTCCTTAGCGCTATTTGGATGGCTTGCGGAATGATACCTGTAGCACCAACTACCATTGGTATTACTTCCGCGTACGTGCCACCCAAATCCTCCCTCGCCACATTTCTGATCCTCTCGTATTTCGCCTTCTTTTCCTCTGCAGCCCCCTCCAGAGTGCCTGTATCCTCATAGCGGACCGCAAAGTCGACTATAAGGACCATTGCCCGGTGTTTTATGACCAGGTTCGGTTTGAAGCGCTCCCCAGAGGCTACGGTAAAAGTCGGCTCGATGTATCTTTCGATTTCCGGGAACTTTGATGTAACCTTCGATACGAGGTTTTGGATCATTGTGCCTACTAATTACAGCTCCTTTCTGTCTAGAACATCCACCGATAACGTGACTCAGACATTCCGGTCTGATTTTGCAGTGTCTACACTCGAAGGGACAGTCGAATCCTAGCTCTTTTAAGTGACGTACGGTTTCCGAAGGTGTTGGTTCGGAACCTTAGCGCATCGGTCATTCTGTTGGGCTGTTGAATACCGTCCCGCATTAGCCACATGTTAGAGAGTTCGTTCCTTCGGTTGTAAGATGCTCCTTGCCCCTGAGAAGTTTGGTTTGCCCAAGCCGTCAGCTCACGGTTTTTTGCTTGCTGTTTGGCAAGGTCGCATTCCTTCCTACTATTGGGCATCTGGATTCGAAGGCTTTTATCAGATTTCCTTGCTAGTTCCGCGAAATTGGAGCTCTCCGCCAGCTCTCTGACGACAAGGTCTTGCGACTCTGCCATCGAGGCCCGCGTCTTAAGAACTGAGAACTGGATGTCCTGTTCTAGTCTGGGAACGCCTAGTCCATTGTCCCTTGGTCTTGTGTAGAATAAGTAGTTCGACGTACTTTCTGGCAGATGGAATATTCCACTGAGAATTTGCCGGACCTCATTGTCTGCCTCTTTTAGAGCCGTCTTGGTGGGCGGGTCTAGAGCCAGTCTGTACCTATATTTGGGGAAAGTATAGTTTTCAATCAACTTCAGTTTCTGCTGCGGCTTCAAGGCCCCCACACCCTGAACCCTTTTGCAGCAGTTTACAAAATCACGGAGAGAGCTGCCTCCTGAGATTTTCCCACACCATGGGGTGAAGTCAATTCCGAGGTAGCTGTAGCTTTGGTCGGGCCGCACGTATTGCAATTTCTCCCCCTTGAATTCAAGGCAGGGATTTTCGATTGCTCAAGTTTTCGGCATCGCTCGTATTTTGAAGGATAAGTTCATACCGAGGGACTTGAAGTACTCCACTGTCTTGAGGATATCCTCAGCAGCGTTCTCTACGGATTCACTAACCACGGTTAGATCATCAGCGAACGCCAAGACCGAGACCTTTTGACCCCCCACTGTAATCCCTTTCTCCCTGTTGTCGAAGTGTGCTAACAGCGGGTCCACAATCGCGTTAAACAAGAATGGCGACAGAGGGTCTCCTTGCTTGACACCTCTCAGTAGCTCAATTGCTACCTTTCCGTCTTTCCCATTGATTTCCGTTCTGTAGCTATCACTTATGTACTGCGCTATATATGGAGGGACTCCCAACCTGATGGAGCTGGGTTCAGTGCCCCATGGAGCACTGTATCGAAGGCTTTAGAGACGTCCAATATTGAACATACTCCGCCTCCTTGCCCCTTCATATTGGACAGCACTTGAGCTAAAATAGCCACGTTCATAGCTGTGTCCGCCTCGCTGGTGAACCCCTTTTGTCTATAGCAGAATTTTACATTCTGCCTAAGACTTTGGTCGATTATACCGAAGTATAAACGACTGATCACCGAACTGATGGTAATTGGTCGCCAATTTGCCACCTGCTCGGGATCCTTTCCGCTCTTCGGGATTGAGGTGGTTCTGTTGATCTTCGAGCTTGCCGGGTGCAGACCTGTTGCTGAGCAACAGTTGAAAATCATGGTCAGGATGGTGAGGGCTTGCTCAGAGATATCCCCTTTGCACACTCCATCGGGACCGGCTGCTGTCTTTCTTTTAAACTTCATGTACCTGGCTTTGACACCTTCAAGTTGGATTGGGGGAATGGCTACTACTCCCGTCAGCGAATGATCGCCTGCTAGACCCCAATCGGGCGGGAATGATGTTTCTTCCCTCCTGTCCCACAGATCGCCGTAAAGGTTCTCTATGCTTCTTGACATGTTTTTTGGGAAACCTTCCACGGTCTGAAAATGCAAATATAACCAGGAAAATCTATACAAGTGTAGAAAGGGCGAACTGATTAGTTCACCCCGATAAGTTATTGCGTTCACCAAATTATATTTCCTATAGAAAAATGATTCAATTAGTCAATAACTTGTCGTCTTCTGAATTTGTCTATCAAAAATTATTTTTTCAAATTCAAAAGATACTTCTCTATATAGTTTTTGATTGACATTTCGGGGACTAAGGTAGATGTCCCAATTATCGACACAATAGCGTGTTCGTGAGAATGACGAATAGTTTTCGAACCCAATGTAAATTTTTATGTGGTTGCAATATATATTTTCCTAATCTTTGTACCTTCATTTTCAATAAACGGATGAAGAAAACGACCCATAAATTGGTAAAATGATTTAAATTGAAAAAATGAAAACGCAAAGCATATGTACCGATTTTCGACACCTGAAAAATATGAATAACTAATCGCCGACATGTAAGAGGGCCAATGTTCGACACTGTGAAAAATAAATATCTATTGTGAATGAAACAGTATAAAAAAGTTATATTTCAATCTATAATAAAAAGGACAGTATAAAAATAATAACAAAAGTTATAAAAAAACAACTAAAATATAAATTCTTGAATAAACTTAAAGAACAAAAACAAAACTCCGGTTCATAATCAATTTCTAGAATTTATTTTATCCGTTTCAGGTATTTCATATACGCTACGTTTATTTAACTGTTTTGGCTTTCTTTTAAACTTCATGTACCTGGCTTTGACACCTTCAAGTTGGATTGGGGGAATGGCTACTACTCCCGTCAGCGAATGATCGCCTGCTAGACCCCAATCGGGCGGGAATGATGTTTCTTCCCTCCTGTCCCACAGATCGCCGTAAAGGTTCTCTATGCTTCTTGACATGTTTTTTGGGAAACCTTCCACGGTCTGAAAATGAAAATATAATCAGGAAAATCTATACAAGTGTAGAAAGGGCAAACTGATTAGTTCACCCCGATAAGTTATTGCGTTCACCAAATTATATTTCCTATAGAAAAATGATTCAATTAGTCAATAACTTGTCGTCTTCTGAATTTGTCTATCATAAATTATTTTTTTTAATTCAAAAGATACTTCTCTATATAGTTTTTGATTGACATTTCGGGGACTAAGGTAGATGTCCCAATTATCGACACAATAGCGTGTTCGTGAGAATGACGAATAGTTTTCGAACCCAATGTAAATTTTTATGTGGTTGCAATATATATTTTCCTAATCTTTGTACCTTCATTTTCAATAAACAGATGAAGAAAACGACCCATAAATTGGTAAAATAATTTAAATTGAAAAAATGAAAACGCAAAGCATATGTACCGATTTTCGACACCTGAAAAATATGAATAACTAATCGCCGACATGTAAGAGGGCCAATGTTCGACACTGTGAAAAATAAATATCTATTGTGAATGAAACAGTATAAAAAAGTTATATTTCAATCTATAATAAAAAGGACAGTATAAAAATAATAACAAAAGTTATAAAAAACAACTAAAATATAAATTCTTGAATAAACTTAAAAAACAAAAAAAAACTCCGGTTCATAATCAATTTCTAGAATTTATTTTCTCCATTTCAGGTACTTCATATACGCTACGTTTATTAAACTGTTTTGGCTTCACAATTTTATATGATTTCTTCAAAATCGTACTCTAAAATATCATCGACATTTGGCCATTTCCAGTTCCCACCACTCCTTGCCATAGCTTTTATAGTATATGATTGTTCGGACATGTCTATAACTAAACCGGGAAAATATTCAGAATCGTATTCAACGATCACGTAATCACCTATATCGTATTGATCAGTTTTCGATAGAGGCTAAAAATAAGTTCGATTTCGAAAAATGACTTTTTAAAAAACAATTTTATTCCAGAAGGAACTTTGAGTACATGAAATACAAGTTAATTGTTCAAAGGCTAGTAGCAAAAAGCTTGAGAGAATGCTCCTCTCTTGGTTTTATTGAAGTCGGTGAGGTGTATAATTCCCGCTGGAATCGTGGGATCCTGTATAACGGCTCTTCCCATCACTCCTCCGCCCTTAGAGTGAAATCCTGGGGGTTGGCAACAGGATTTGGAGATGTGCTTCTGGGGATCCCTTGAAGTTCTGTGCCGTTTTGTGGCTGTCTTCTTTTCTTGATCCTTTTTAGATAAAAGTGGGCTGGAACGTACACCATTACAATAAAGATGAAAATATAGATAATAATAGTCCAGACACTAATGTTGTTGAAGTGAACCGGGCTCTAAAAGTCCGTCAAGTTTTTTATGTTGCACTTCTAAAGAGGTTTTGATGTGTTTCACTTCATCTAGGTTGATTCCGTTCAATTGCAGAGGTTTGAAGTCGATTTGAGAATTTTCATTTTTATATATGTCTAATGTTCAGTTTTGGCAGTTCAATGTCTTCAAAGTCACTTCGCGAATTTTGGTAACTGCGTATTTGGAAGTATTTCACCTGCACTACACATTGGGGTTGAAGTTCTAGCACGTAAGTTCCTTGCAGAGGTATATTGTTTTTATTGAGTCCGCACTTTTGTTTGGCTATTACCAGTTCTGGTGAAATGATTATCCATTTGCTCCGTTCGATCTTCTGTATTTTCAATTTGCTAATTTCGGTTGGAATAGGCTCGCAGTTGGAAATAATGTTGGAGAATCTCAATAATTGTACTACGCATGGGGCATCGTCTTCTTTCAATCGGATCGGGGTAGTTTCATGGCAAAGAAATTCTTCGGGTTGGATTTCTTGGCATTCAGAGTGGAGTGGCATGTAATTTTGCTCGTTGAGGATGAGGAATTCTGATTGTGGTAAAATAGTTCGGAATGTTTTTTCTCGCAGGATTGGATTGGTAAAGGTGGAAATAGTCGTAGCTTTCTTTTTCCACAATTGGTACTTCAATGACAAATATTGTTTGATTTCCTTTCGAAAAACTTCTGATTTCTATAATTTTCTCGAAATTGAGTATGTTTTTTAATTTTGGTTCAAAAGGTAGTTTGTTTTCCGATAAGCGGTAACCTACTGATTTGACTTCTTTGAGCAGTTCATTTGGTTCAACTATAAAATTTTGAAGTATGTCGAGTTTGGAAAAAGTGATGGCAATTTCAATTTTTTCAAGTATATCGGACATCGTTTGAAAGGCTACAATTATTTGATTTATCAAAATATGTATCAGAAAATAGTGATATGTTTCATATTTTGGAGTTCTTTTGATTTCAGTATTTCTTCGAGCTGTATAATTCTAAGTTGTAGAGCTAATTGGTTGTGAGCAAGAGTTTGAGTGGTTTTATTGAAAATATCCATAGAATTCTGAAGAAGCGATATTTGCTCATTTACTATATTTTTAATTTTGAATTGATTATTTGAGAGTCTATTGATTGCTTCATTATACTTCTCAGCATCTTCCTCATCAAGATTTCCAGTGATTGTTTGAATGATAGATCCAAAACCATTTATGAGGCCACGTTTCGGTCGGACCTGATTATTTGCAGGGTTCAGCTGATTGATTTGAAGTGATATTTTGTTTTCAAGATTCGTTGCTAAATGATATGAATTATAATAACTCCATTCTAAGGAGGTGCTCAGTTTTTTTCTGAACATTGTTCTCCAGTAGAGTTATTAAATTATGAAATTTTATTCGGGGGGATTGAAATTCTTCGACAATATTGGTAATATCGAATATTTGAACAAAAGACCAATAATTAATTTTATTTTGGGCATTGCCAAGTTTGAGAGTAAGTAAACCAGGGTTTTTGGAAAGGTCATGGAATTTAGGGTAGGTCAGTTGACTACTTGCATAGACGAAGCACCTGTAACAAGAGGGGGTTTTCTCAACTCTTTGATGTGCACTATTTCTTTTCTATTTTTTTTGTTCACTAGTGATTTCGACACGATTCATGTCTAAAATTTTTGTTATTTCGTATGGGCCAAGAAATTTATTATTTTTCTTATTACGGTTTTGGGAAACTGTTTTTCCTAGTTGAAAATCTTCGTTACTGTCACCTTCTGTGTTGTGTTTTTCTACTAATTTTTTTTGTCTTGTCTAGTTTTTCATGAACTTTCTGATATACATGTTCTAGTTTTTTCTTGTGGTTTTCCGCATAGTCGTTGAAAAATGTGTTAGGTAGAAAAATTTTTTTTTTTGTGTGTCGGAATGTCAGTTCGAATGGGGTATAATTGGTTGGGCTATGGATTGAGTTTTATAGCCTATGATTGCATGTTCCATTAAATTTTCGGTTTCATCGGGATTGGTTTCTTGTAATATTCTGAGATGTTCTATTATGGTAGAGTGAAATCGTTCCGCGATGCTATTTGATTCGTGGTGTGCGGGGGTGGTGAAATGAATTTTAATTTTGTGTAAATTTAAAATTTCTTCTACGGTTTCATTTTTGAATTCTGTTCCGTGATCAATAACTAATTTCTCTGGAATTCCGAAAGCTGAAAAATACTTAATGAGACCTTGACTTATATGAATGGCTGTTTTTCCTTGTATTTGGTAGGCTTGCGCAAATTTTGTGAATGAATCAACAAGAGTCAAGTATATTTTTTTGTCATAAAAGAAAAGATCTACGTAATGATTTGAAACGGTTTTGAAGCGGTTTCCGTTAACATGAGTGGTGAATATGGTGTTTTCCTGGCGTACTTAATACGCTGACAGATTTCACACGAGTTGATATATTATGTGATTGATTTCTTCATACCTATGGATAGGTATGAAAAAATCAATTATTGGAATAATAGTTGCGTTTAAGTCTCTCTAAAGTTTCACCGATACCACGATGATTTGTCTTACTTTCGTGATGGTTTTTCATAAGGAGAATTTGTTCGTCTTAATATGTGACTCGTTCTGTACATTTTATCAATTTTGGACTGTTTTGCGAAAAATGTTGAATGTATGTTCTATTGTAAAGATGATCGGTGTAAAAATACATACAATACGTTTTATCAGAAGTGGTGTAGTCTCTCAGAAATTCAATTATGAGATCTTCATTATTATTTTCTAGAATTTCGAGGGTGATTATTTTATGGTGTAAGTAGTTTCCAGAGTTAATTTTCAATCTATGATAAGGTTGAGGAAAAACCAAAATTTGATTGACCTTATTATTGATGATTTCATCTAAAATTTTTATTTCGTTATTCGTCGTTTCGTTGATAGTGGAATGTTGGGTCGATGACCTAGTGCCATTATTTTCGATATTGTCCCGAGGTTTGATTTGTACATCTGAAATGATCTCAATAGTTTTTTCAGGTTTGTTTATGTTTTGTGACGTTGTTGGTCTGTCGCATGAAATAGTATTTTCTATGGGTTTATCAATTTCTCGTGATGTCGTGGGATGTTTGTCTTGAACTGGGTGTTCAGCAAGCTGTCGGAGGTAATCTAGGGTATTCTTGGACGATATCTCCGGGGTTGTTAATGACTGATTCAGTTTCTAAGGCATTTATGGTAATTCGAGACAGGGCATCCACGTTTGTATTTGATGTTTCTTTCTTTCGATTCACGGCTAGTTTGACTACTTTTGATGTTCTTGGGGAAACCAACAAATTGTAGTTTGCAATTTTGAAACAATTGTTTGCTTTTTTGACTTCTCGCATTCGTAAATGATAGGAATTTTGACAAATGGAGTGATAACGATTCGGTACCCATATTTAGCGAAGCATTGAGCTGATAAAGCAGATCAATAACAATCAGTCCATCGTATTTTTCACTGAACTTAAATGAATGAAATTTATGTACGCCACTAACTCTAAAAATTTTGAAAATTGGGATATTTATAACTTCATTGTGATAGCTCATGCTATGGGCAGTTTGTATATTGAAATCTTCATTGAGAATAAATTGGGTATAAAATTTCCTAGCTAAGTTTGGATTCATCAGACTTCTGGTACTCCCTGTATCAATTAAAAAATTTGCATTCAGTTCAGGAATGAAAATGTGTGGTAAATTTGCTTTTATATTCATAAGATTCAAGTTGATTATGTTGGGATCGTGTGAAGTCTCTGCCAAGTGAAAATTTCTATGAGCGGAATTTGATATCTGCGGATCGTGTTCATAGTCTTGTTGTGAGTACGGTAGGTCAGGATATTGTTCGAGTTCATCATCTACATTATAAGGCTGATAATTGTTTTCTTGCAAATAAGCTGTTTCTTCATTTCTTAGATATTCAGTGTTCGTAGAATTTTCTGAATATTCGAAATTGTTTTGATCAAATTGATTTTTGGGTCGATTGACATCTTGTAAAAATAATTCGGTTGGAGTCCATGTTTTTCGGGATTGCATTCGGGTGTTACCGGACGAAGTGTCCATGGGTTCTGGCTTATTTTGATTTATTGATTGTGGTTGGTTTTGATATTGATTGGGTCTTGATAGAAAGTATGGATGTTTTTGGGTCGGGAAATTATTTGGTCGGAATTGTGTCTGATGGGGTATTGTTGGCTTTTGAAAGTTGTTTTGAAAATGTGACTTCTGAAAATTATTTTGAAAGGGTGGTCTCTGGGGATTATTTTGGAAGGATGGCCTTTGATAATTATTCTGAAATGGTGGTCTCTGAAAATTTATTGTTAAATTTTGAAAATTGGGCTGATTATTTCGATATGAAGTGGTGAATCTGGGTGTATTGAATGGTTGTATCTGATTATTGGTTTTTGGATTGACTGGTGTCACTCTTTGCAATGGTTTGAATGAGTTTTGTGAATTCAAGGAATTTCCTCTATGTTGACTATAGAGAAAATTTTTCTCCTCTATTACAAGAGACATGGCTTTTTCTAAACTATCAGGATTTCTTAGTCGCACATTATTTTGGAGTTGACCACTTAATCCTCTAATAAATGTTTTCAGAGCTGAATCACTGTAATTTTTTAGCCTAATGTTTACTTCAGCTGCGTTCAAACCTGATTAATTTAATTTTGATATAATGAGGCTTCTTGCGTCCTGGCAACGCATACCAAAATTATAGGGAGCTTCATTTTTGAATGGAAATGAAGCAATCAAATCTTGTATCAAACAATCAATATTTCTCTGATCTCCGAAACTGAGTTCAATAGAATTCTTAATTTCTTCCCAAGTTTTTAATTCTATTCGTGAACCAATGAGGCTGAGAGCCCTACCAGTTAGCTTGCCTATGATAGCTCGCAAAATGTATGTATTGATTTAAGGATGAACTTGATCATAAAAAAATCTTATTAAATTTTCGCAACTGTTCAAAAGATACCTTATGTATTTGGGTTTTCTTCATAACTTGAAATCACGTCAACATACAATTTCAAAAGTTGATAATCTACTGGGCGTGCCATATTGATAGGTTCAACTGAATTTCCGGTAGTTAGCTAGTTTTGAAATAAATCGACTTAATTATTCATATCGGTTTCTGACATAAAAATAAATTCAAAACAAAATTCTTGGAAGTCGTAAAAAATGGAATAAATAAAAGTATTATGTGGAAATAGCAAATATACGACTACAAATAAAAATAGGAAAAATGCACTAAAGGAGAGCAAAAATAACTCACAGTAATATGATGATTGTCATTGCTTTTTCTTATCCTAATCCAATGGGATTTGGGCAAAGTCCGTCCCTGGTCCTTGGAATTCTCAAAATTATGGCTGGTTTTGGCGATTTGGTCCTCTACCAGGTTTCTGGAACTTGGGCGATGTTGTCTTCAGTCGCAGAATACTTCTGAATTGTCTTCTCTGGTCACTTTCACGAAATGTCCGTTTTCGTCCACAAACTGTAGAAACAGACCGGTTCAACGCGATTTTTGTCGTCAAAACCGTTAGACGAAATCCTACAACGACTACGCCAAAAATGAGTTCGATTTCGGAAAATGACTTTTTTAAAAACAATTTTATTTCAGAAGGAACTTCAAGTACATGAAATACAAGTCGATTGTTCAAAGGCTAGTAGCAAAAAGCTCGAGAGAATGCTTCTCTCTTGGTTTTATCGAAGTCGGTGAGGTGTCTAATTCCTGCTGACACCTCCTGGAATCGTGGGATCCTGTATAACGGCTCTTCCCATAACTGGCTGATTTTCTTTCTCAATCTCTCCCTCATTTCTGGTTTTTTGTCTACTTTTGATTGTTTTTGCTAATTTTCTCTCTTCTTTTTTTCTTTGCTCCGTCTCTTTTTTCTCTAATTTTCTTCTGTGATATTCCTGCCAGCTCGAAGGAGATGCAACAGTAGGTAATTTTTCCCTTCGTTTTCTGTTATTTCTAGTAGTTGGTTGGTTTTCTGAAGAAGGTCAGAACAAAGCTCTCTTGTAAGGAGTGGGGATATTTTCTTCTCCAGATATTCTCTTTATTGGTGATTTTTCTACTAATGTTTTATAATGATCTGTCCTTTCCGCTACTGTAACTTGGTTTTCTTTTGTTTCATTTCTGAGGACCGTTTCATTTGGTTTACTATTTTCATCATTTTGGGTGCCAATTGGATAATTTGAAGTATTGACTTCGTTTTCATTATCCTTTTGTTCCATAATTTCTTGACGTAGCTCCAAAAAGTTATTATCAGTGTCAGTGTAATCATGGAGGTTATTGGAATCCAGTAGCATATCTACACTCAAATTTTCTACCGTAACATCCAAAAGTGACGTGACGAATCAAAGTTGCACAAAGAAAAATTGTCGATCTCTATTCCACTGGTTTCGAGAACAATATTTGCATCAGCAGATGCTTCTGACGGAACTGTGATGATAATTGGCGCCTGAATTATATCTTGAATTGTCACGATATCCTTTTGTTTGATGTCATTATCAGCTACTGGAAAGTTCACATGGGTCGGTGTCTGAGATATATCACCATCTGTCAGTAACTCGCCTCGTTCTTCGGAAAGATCATGCTGTATTTGTTTCCAGAACAAAAACAAATTTCTATCTTCTATTGCTCCAGTCCATTCACCAATAGTAGTGTGAAACAATTCAGCTTTCTCTGTGTTTTTTTATTCAAAATAATCCGAAATCTGTTTCATGTTCCACCTTTCAGTCTCACTTCGATTTTCTGTGCCTTGACTTGGTGTTTCTGCACAATTTGTTTTGAAAAATTTATCATATTTTACATTATTGGGCTGAAAAGGGCACAATCCACAAATACAAAATCAATTTTTTCAAATATCAGGTGTATTTTTAAATATATTCAGAACTTTGTGCAAGAGAGGGTCGAAATCTCCTTTCCTAAATCTGGCTCCTTGATTTTCCATTCGCCAGTTGATAACAGCTTTTTTCCATTAATGTTTCAATGGTCGAAATAGTGCTACATACAATGGTTGGAGGATGTGGGTGGAATTTGGGAATAGAGTAATCAGAACAATTCCATTGTTCGAATAAAACTCGCTTAACTTCATCGTTAGGTGGGAACTATGTCCATCTACAAAGAGTATCACAGGAAAGGTTATATTATTTTCCTTCAAACACGGAAAAAATACATTTGCAATGTATTCATAAAATGATTCTCCTGTCATCCAGCCTGAATCTGAACGACCTACCGCCCAGTTAGATGGTATTTTTGCTGTGATATATTGTGGTAACCTTTTATATGCAAACATTATCATTGGATATGGTAAGTCCCCTGCTGCATTGGACATCATTATTTCGTCATTATTTATGAATTAGTAAATGGCTTTATCTCTTTTTTTACGAACACTCTCTTCCTTTGGGGCTGAGGAAAAAGGCCGATTCGTCACAATTGTAGATCCTCTTAGGATCATTCCACACGTCAGCTTAGTTATTGTCATCTATATAATTCTGAATTTCAGAGAACGGTCGCTGTTCGCTCTGCTTCAGTTCTTTCCTGAGTCTTTAATTTTCCTTTTTTAAGACTTGGATTTTGCCTTACAAGTTAGCTTGTTCCAGTCCCCATTGTTGGACTCTTTCTATGAGCCCTTCTCTCCCTGCTTTTGTCAACCTTTTACTGGTGTCCATTTCATTATTTATGTAGCTGCAAATCTTGATTGTATTGTTTTGCACATGTCTGCCGCACCTGTTGTGCTGTTTGTTCTCGATCTGATTTCATCTTGATTGTTGCTACAGCTGCTTTGTGTGTCTTCGAACATTTTGTGTATGTCGGGGGTCTCCCTTTCGGGAGGCCCTTACTTTGTTCCTACCCACAGAAATGTACCGTTGATTGTGCTCTTAGCCCCACCGTGGAGCTTAGTGCGGGAGGACCCCGATTTATGGCCACGGAGTGGTTTCCGCCCCCTACCGCGTCCCACCTCTTCCCACTCTTAGCGTCCCACTATCTAGTTCACCGTCTTGTCCAGTACACACTGAAGACAAGCGGTTGTTTTGAAAAAACTTCTCTTGATCAATTGGTTACTTGATCTCTTTGACGCTTTCTACAGTGATACACCAATATGTATCCACTGACCCCCGGGGGGTAGTGGGTAGGGACAGTGGGAATCTCGTTAATCCATTCATGCGAGACACTAATCAAATGACGAGGCATTTGGCTATCAGTTCTATCAGGAACCACCTGCTCCGGAATTTAACAACGTATTTACGTTACCGGGAAGTCATCACAAGCCCGGGGAGAAAACATATAGAGTCCCCCCATACCAACGCCCCAACTCGTGACCACCTTCAGGATACCCGATTATTCCCAGAGTTTGAAGCCTACTGGTCCGGCTCTGCTCTGCGTAGAGGAATGGATTGGGAAAAAAGTGCTTTGAGACCGTGAAGTGAAATCTGTTAGGCTAAAGAAGTTTGTGTGAGAAGAAGAAATCTATTATCTCAGTATCTTACGACTCCTGGATCTGTGTCCAAGAAGTCACACACCATCTCCAGGCAATTAAGGACATCGTCCGCACCAGGTCCTTGTCAGTTTCCCTAGCGCGGTTCGGGTGGCTTGCGGAACGATACCTCCAGCACCAACTACTATCGTTATCACTTCCGCGTACGTGCGACCCAAATGCTCCCTCGCCACATTTCTGATCCCCTCGTATTTCGTCTTCTTTTCCTCTGCAGCACCCTCCAGAGTGCCTGTATCCTCATAGCGGACCGCAAAGTCGACTATAAGGACATTTTCCTGGTGTTTCATGACCAGGTCTGGTTTGAAGCGCTCCCCAGAGGCTACGGTAAAAGTCGGCTCGATGTATCTTTCGATTTCCAGGAACTTTGATGCAATCTCCGATACAACGACGATTCTCATTGTGCCTACTAATTACAGCTCCTTCTGTCTAGGACATCCACCGATAACGTGACTCAGACATTTCGGTCTGAGTTTGCAGTGTCTATACTCGACAGGACAGTCGAATCCAGCTCTCTTAAGTGACGTACGGTTTCCGAAGGTGATGGTTCGGAACCCTAGCGCAACGGTCATTCTGTTGGGCTGTAGAATACCGTCCCGCATTAGCCACATGTTAGGGAGCCCGTTCCCTCGGTTGTAGGATGCTCCTTGCCCCTGAGAAGTTTGGTTTGCCCAAGCCGTCAGCTCACGGTTTTTTGCTTGTTGTTTGGCAAGGTCGCATTCCTTCTTACTATTGGGCATCTGGATTCGGAGGCTTTTATCAGATTTTCTTGCTAGTTCCGCAAACTTGGAGCTCTCCGCCAACAGGGTCTTGCGACTCTGCCATCGAGGCCCGCGTCTTGAGAACTGAGAACTGGATGTCATGTTCTAGTCTGGGAAACGCCCAGTCCATCGTCCCTTGGTCTTGTGTAGAAGAAGTTGTTCGACGTACTTTCTGGCAGATGGAATATTCCACTGAGAATTTGCCGGACCTCATTGTCTGCCTCTTTTAGAGCCGTCTTGGTGGGCGGGTCTAGAGCCAGTCTGTACCTATATTTGGGGAAAATATAGTTTTTAATCAACTTGAGTTTCTGCTGCGGCTTCAAGGCCCCCACGCCACGAACCCTTCTGCAGCAGTTCACGGAGAGAGCTGCCCCCTGAGTTCTCCCACACCATGGGGTGGAGTCAATTCCGAGGTAGCTGTAGCTTTGGTCGGGTCGCATGTATTGCACTTCCTCTCCCTTGATCTTAAGGCAGGGATTTTCAATTGCCCAAGTTTTCAGCATCGCTCGTATTTTGAAGGAGCAACACTTGGGTATCGATGAGTTCATACCGAGGGACTTAAAGTACTCCACTGTCTTGAGGATATCCTCAGCAGCGTTCTCTACGGATTCACTAACCACGGTTAGGTCATCCGCGAACGTCAAGACCGAGACCTTTTGACCCCATTCCTTTCTCCCTGTTGTCGAGGTGTGCTGAAAGCGGGTCCACAACCGCTTTAAACAAGAATGGCGACAGAGGGTCGCCTTGCTTGACACCCCCCAGTAGCTCAATTGCTACCTTTCCGTCTTTCCCATTGATTTCTGTTCTGCAGCTATCGCTTATGTACTGCGCTATATATGGAGGGACTCCCAATCTGATGAGAGCTGGGTTGAGTGCCCCATGAGGCACTGCATCGAAGGTTTTAGAGACGTCCAATATTGAACATGCCTTGCCCCTTCATATTGAACAGCACTTGAGCTAAAATAGCCTCGTTTTCGCCGCGCTGGTGAACCCCTTTTGTCTATAGCAGAACTTTACATTCTGCCTAAGACTTTGGTCGATTATACCAAAGTATAAACGACTGATCACCGAACTGATGGTAATTGGTAGCCAATTTGCCACCTGCTCGGGATCCTTCCCACTCTTCGGGATTAAGGTGGTTCGGTTGATCTTCCAGCTTGCCGGGTGCAGACCTGTTGCTGAGCAACAGTTGAAAATCATGGTCAGGATGGTGAGGGCTTGCTCAGAGATATCCTCTTTGCACACTCCATCGGGACCGGCTGCTGTCTTTCTTTTGAACTTCATGTGCCTGGCTTTGACACCTTCAAGTTGGATTGGGGGAATGGCTACTACTCCCGTCAGCGAATGATCGACTGCTAGACCCCAATTGGGCGGGTATGATGTTTCTTCCCTCCTGCCCCACAGATCGCCGTAAAGGTGGGGGCGGTCTGGCCTCTTCGAGTTCATCGAGTCGATCCCCCGTTATAAACGTGGCGACCTGCCTCATGTCTTTTTCGGCCAGAAGCTGTACTCGCGAATAGTTTACTCTGCGGTTCACTACCTGGAAATTCTGCGTTTTTGCCCCATTCTGTCCTTTTCGTTGTCCCGATTTCCCAGTCTTTCGACTGGCTTCTCTTTGGCGATTTTGAGAGTTAATCTTTTGATTATCCTCTCGAGGCTTTCGCGACTCTCTGGAAACTTTTAAGGGTCTTCTGTTCGGATAGTACTGGCAACTTCTTCTAGCTGTCTTCCAATCTCTTGGAATTATCTGTCCCTGAGCTTGTCCCTTTGCTTGAAGTAGGTCCTGACAGCTGAAGCCGCCAGTGCTCTTCTCCATGCCACCTCCTCCTCGCTGCCTGGTTCTACATTCGGTACCGGTCGATTCGTCATAAATAGAGGTTTTGTGTCATAATCGGTTTCAGTCAAAATCGGTAGATCTATTTCATTCCTAAGTGGGTGATTATCGGTTATCGCTTCAGTCGCTTCACCTCTTGCTCTTGCTCTCTCTTTTTTCAAACGCCTGGGAAATATGGTTCTAGCGCCTTATTAATGAAGCGCTCTTCTTTGTATGGGATTTCTAGCAATTCCAGCAGTTCTTCCTCCGATGTTTTCCACTCTGTCCCGCGATGTGGTCACGCTGCAAGAAGTTTCAGCTTAGCTGCTTCCAGCCTTGCCTCATTCCTGATTTCGGGGTCCTCCGCATCCTTCAGCTACGTCCCCTCGCAGTGAAATCGGGAAATTTTTCCCACTCTCCTTCTACAGTAGAATTTGTGAACGCTTATATTTTACCAGCCTGGAAAGCTTTCCCCACAGCTCCGACAGACCCAGGAAAGCGCGAGTTCAGGGTGTTCCGTCTTTGCGTGAGCTTTGGCTGCTTTCGTGGTCTTCAGGAAAGTTATCCTGTTGTTAGCTCGGCAGCCTTGGCAATCAACCCGCATGATCACTGGGAAACTGAACCGTAGTTCGATATTGTTGTTGACACCTGTGAAGACGGATTCCTGATGACTCGCCTCTTCATGTCGGTTATTTTTCGACTTTCTCAGTTCCCCCCCCCCCCGAAGCCGATTGGTGGACTAACGGAGGTAATACATTAGGATTTGATGTCGTCGTACATCTTTTTTCACAAGTGCGGGCTAAGCATTTTTTCATTTTGGAGGACACTCCCGTATTGGTTCCTCCTCACCCGGTGTTCCCGGGGACACTTTTGAGTTCAAAATTTGGGCTGTTGACCAGACAACCTTCCTTAACACGGTTTTCAGTCCCAAAGGGCAGCGTATAGCTAGGAAGGTCGACCCACCCTGTCTAGGAGCCCACTAAGGGGAGCTGGGCCCTCACTTTGGGAGTGAGGCCGGCATGGCGTGCAGTCACCTGGCCATCCTCCTTACCTAGTGAACATTTCTTGCGAAAAAGGCCGGCACACCTCCCTCTGCAGGAAGACGTACGGGCTGACTTGTTATTTATCGAGGATAGTCTGATTCTAGTTCGATTTTGAGGTGTCTTTCCACTAGCCCTTGGTTTTTAGGATTTCTTTGATTCATTTCGCCTCGTGAACTCAACGCCTACGTCCATGCATGTATGTGATCTTAATCTCCCTGGCGTTAGTTCTAGGACACTATTTGGGCATCTGGATTTGAAGGCTTTCATCAGGTTTTTTGGAGCTCTCCGCCAGCTCTCTGACAACAGGGTCTTGCGACTCTGTCATCGAGGCCCGCGTCTTAAGAACTGAGAACTGGATGTCATGTTCTAGTCTGGAAACGCCCAGTCCATTGTCCCTTGGTCTTTTGTAGAATAAGTTGTTCGACGTACTTTCTGGCAGATGGAATATTCCACTGAGAATTTGCCGGACCTCATTGTCTGCCTCTTTTAGAGCCGTCTTGGTGGGCGGGTCTGAGGCCAGTCTGTACCTATATTTGGGGAAAATATAGTTTTTAATCAACTTCAGTTTCTGCTGCGGCTTCAAGGCCCCCACGCCCTGAACCCTTTTGCAGCAGTTCACGGAGATAGCTGCCCCCTGAGATTCTCCCACACCATGGGGTGGAGTCGATTCCGAGGTAGCTGTAGCTTTGGTCGGGTCGCACGTATTGCACTTCCTCTCCCTTGATCTTAAGGCAGGAATTTTCGATTGCCCAAGTTTCCAGCATCGCTCGTATTTTGAAGGAGCAACACTTGGGTATCGATGAGTTTCATACCTAGGGACTCAAATTACTCCACTGCCTTGAGGATATCCTCAGCAGCGTTCTCTACGGATTCACTAACCACGGTAAGGTCATCCGCGAACGTAAAGACCGAGACCTTTTGACCCCCCACTGTAATTCCTCTCTTCCTGTTGTCGAGGTGTGCTAACAGCGGGTCCACAACCGCGTTAAACAAGAATGGCGATAGAGGGTCTCCTTGCTTGACACCTCCCAGTAGCTCAATTGCTACCTTTCCGTCTTTCCCATTGATTTCCGTTCTGTAGCTATCACTTATGTACTGCGCTATATATGGAGGGACTCCCAACCTGATGAGAGCTGGGTTAAGTGCCCCATGAGGCACTGTATCGAAGGCTTTAGAGACGTCCAATATTGAACATACTCCGCCTCCTTGCCCATCCAGATTGGACAGCTTTTGAGCCAAAATAGCCACGTTCATAGCTGTCTCGCCTCGCTGGTGAACCCCTTTTGTCTATAGCAGAACTTTACATTCTGCCTAAGACTTTGGTCGATTATACCAAGTATAAACGACTGATCGCCAAACTGATTAATTGGTAGCACTTTGCCACCTGCTCGGAATCCTTTTCGCTCTTCGGGATTTAGGTGGTTCTGTTGATCTTCCAGCTTGCCAGGGTGCAGACCTGTTGCTGAGCAACAGTTGAAAATCATGGTCAGGATGGTGAGGGCTTGCTCAGAGATATCCTCTTTGCACACTCCATCGGGACCGGCTGCTGTCTCTCTTTAAAACTTCATGTGCCTGGTTTCGACACCTCCAAGTTGGATTGGGGGAATGGCTACTACTCCCGTCAGCGAATGATCGACTACTAGACCCCAATTGGGCGGAAATGATGTTTCTTTCCTCCTGCCCCACAGATCGCCGTAAAGGTTCTGTATGCCTTCTTTCAAAGGTGGGGGCGGTCTGGCCTCGAGTTCATCAAGTCCATTCTCCGTTATGAACGTGGCGACCTGCCTCATGTCCTTTTCGGCCAGAAGCTGTACTCGCGAATAGTTCATATTACGGTTCACTGCCGGAAATTTCGCGTTTTCGCCCCATTCTGTCCTTCTCGTTGTCCCGAGTTCCCAGTCTTTCGACTAGCTTCTCTTTGGCGATTTTGAGGGTTAATCTTTTGATTATTCTCTCGAGGCTTTCGTGACTCTCTGAAATTTTTTGAGGGTCTTCCGTTCGAATAATACTAGCAACTATTTCTAGCTATCTTCCCATCTCTTGGAATTCTCTGTCCCTGGGCTTGAAGTAGGTCCTGACAGCCAAAGCCGCCAGTGCTCTTCTCCATGCCACCTCCTCCTCACTGCCTGGTTCTACATTCGGTACCGGTCGATTCATCACAAATAGGAGTTTTGTGTCATAATCGGTTTCAGTCAAAATCGGTATTTCTATTTCATCCCTAATTGGGTGGTTATCGCTTCAGTCGCTTCACCTCTTGCTCTTGCTCTCTCTTTTTTCAAACACATTGAGGAACGTTTGTCACTAATTTGTTTGTTGGTCTTGCCTGGGAAATATGGTTCTAGCGCCTTATTAATAAAGCGCTCTTCTTTGAATAGGATTTCTAGCAATTCCAGCAGTTCTTCCTCCGATGTTTTTCACTCTGTCCCGCGATGTGGTCGGGCTGCAAGAAGTTTCGGCTTAGCTGCTTCCAGCCTTGCCTCATTCCTGATTTCGGGGTGCCTTCTGCACCCGTGCAGACTACGTCCCCTCGCAGTTTGAAATCGGAGTTCCACATGCGCGACAGGGAAATTGTCCTTTCGCTGTCCCTGGATCTTGCTGTACTCTCCTTCTACAGTAGAATTTGTGAACGCTTATATTCGACCAGCCTGGAAAGCTTTCCCCATAGCCCCGACAGACCCAGGAGAGCGTGAGCTTAGAGTTTGCCGTCTTTGCGTGAGCCTCGGCTGCTTTCGCGGTCTTCAGGAAAGTTATCCTGATGCTAGCTCGGCAGCCTTGGCAATCAACCCGCATGATCACTGGGAAACTGAACCGTAGTTCGATCGTGTTGTTGACACCTGTGAAGACGGATTCCCGATGACTTGCCACTTCATGTCGGTTACTTTTCGACTTTCTCAAATCTTTCCCCTCCCCGCCATCGCATCCGATTGGGGGACTAACGGAGGTAATAAATCAGGATTTGATGTCATCTTTCATCTTTTTTCACAATTGCGGGCTTGGAATTTTTTCATTTTGGAGGACACTCCCGTCTTCGGTTTCTCCTTACCCGGTGTTCGGTGTTCCCGGAGACACTTTTGAGTTCAAAATTTGGGCTGTTGACTGGACAACCTTCCTTGACACGGTTTTCAGTCCCAAAGGGAAGCGTATAGCTAGGAAGGTCGACCCACCCTGTCTAGGAGCCCACTAAGGGGAGCCGGGCCCTCACTTTAGGAGTGAGGCCGGCGTGGCGTGCAGTCACCTGGCCATCCTCCTTACCTAGTGAACATTTTTTGTGAAAAGGGCCAGCACACCTCCCTCTGCAAGAAGACGTAGGGGCTGACTTGTTATTTATCGAGGATAGTCTGATTCTAGTTCGATTTTGGGGTGTCTTTTCACTAGCCTTGGGTTTTTAGGATTTCTTCGTTTCATTTTGCCTCGTGAACTCAACGCCTACCTCCATGCATGTATGTGATCTTAATCTCCCTGGCGTTGGTTCTAGGACACTATTTGGGCATCTGGATTCGAAGGCTTTCATCAGGTTTTCTTGCTAGTTCCGTGAACTTTGAGCTGGACTAGCCTGGAAAGCTTTCCCAAAGTATAAACGACTGATCACCGAACTGATGGTAATTGGCAGCCAATTTGCCACCTGCTTGGGCTCCTTCCCGCTCTTCGGGATTCAGGTGGTTCTGTTGATCTTCCGGCTTGCCGGGTGCAGACCTTGTGCTGAGCAACAGTTGAAAATCATGGTCAGGATGGTGAGGGCTTGCTCAGAGATATCCTCTTTCCACACTCCATCGAGACCGGCTGCTGTCTTCCTTTTGAACTTCATGTGCCTGGCTTTGACATCTTCAAGTTGGATTGGGGGAATGGCTACTACTCCCGTCAGCGAATGATCGACTGCTAGACCCCAATTGGGCGGGAATAATGTTTCTTCCCTCCTGCCCCACAGATCGCCGTAAAGGTTCTCTATGCCTTCTTTCAGAGGTGGGGGCGGTCTGGCCTCCTCGAGTTCATCGAGTCGATCCTCCGTTATAAACGTGGCGACGGCTTCATGTCCTTTTCGGCCAGAAGCTGTACTCGCGAATAGTTTATTTTACGGTTCACTGCCCGGAAATTCCGCGTTTTCGCCCCATTCTGTCTTTTTCGTTGCCCCGAGTTCCCAGTCTTTCGACTGGCTTCTCTTTGGCGATTTTGAGGGTTAATCTTTTGATTAACCTCTCGAGGCTTTCGTGACTCCCTGAAAACTTTTAAGGGTCTTCCGTTCGAATAGTACTGGCAACTATTTCTAGCTGTCTTTCCATCTCTTGGAATTCTATGTTCCTTTGCTTGAAGTTGGTCCTGACAGCCGAAGCCGCCAGTACTCTTCTCCATGCCACCTCCTCCTTGCTGCCTGGTTCTACATTCGGACTGGTCGATTCGTCATAAATAGGGGTTTTGTGTCATAATCGGTTTCAGTCAAAATCGGTATTTCATCCCTAAGTGGGTGATTATCGCTTCAGTCGCTTCACCTCTTGCTCTCGCTCTCTCTTTTTCCAAACGCATTGCGGAACGTTTGTCACTAATTTGTTTGTTGGTCTTGCCTGGGAAATATGGTTCTAGCGCCTCATTAATAAAGCGCTCTTCTTTGTATAGGATTTCTAGCAATTCCAGCAGTTCTTCCTCCGATGTTTTTCACTCTGTCCCGCGATGTGGTCGGGCTGCAAGAAGTTTCGGCTTAGCTGCTTCCAGCCTTGCCTCATTCCTGATTTCGGAGTGCCTTCTGCACCCGTGCAGACTACGTCCCCTCGCAGTTTGAAATCGGAGTTTCACATGCGCGACAGGGAAATTGTCCTCTCGCTGTCCCTGGATCTTGCTGTACTCTCCTTCTACAGTAGAATTTGTGAACGCTTATATTCGACCAGCCTGGAAAAAATTCAACTTTGCGAAACTAGAGATGACACAAAACCTGATATAATGTGTTCCTTTTCTTGTATACAATCCAGCTGTAACAAAAAAAATCCTTGCAAAACTTGTGGCGGGGGACTAACACGGAAAAAAATTAATTTTGCAAAAACAATCATATTTCAACGTTTTGAAAGTAGAGGTGAGATATAACCATATATAATGTGTTCATTTTCTTGTGTACAATCCAGCTGTACTAAAAAAAACCTTGCAAAACTTGTGGCGGGGTTCTAACACTGAAAAAACTGATTTTTTTTGAAAAAATCGTATTTCAACTTTGCGAAACTAGAGGTGAGACAAAACCTGATATAATGTGTTCCTTTTTTTTGTACAATCTAGCTTTACCAAAACTTGTGGCGGGGTCCTTCTATTGAAAAAACTGAATAAAAAAAAACATATTTCAACTTTGCGAAACTAGAGGTGAGACAAAACCTGATATAATGTGTTCCTTTTTTTGTACAATCCAGCTTAACAACAAAAATCCTTGCAAAACTTGTAGCCGGGTTCTAACACTGAAAAAACTGAATTTTCCAAAAATAAACATATTTCAACTTTGAGAAATTAGAGGTGACACAGAACGTGATATAATGTGTTTCTTTTCTACAATCCAGCTGTACCAAAAAAAAACCTTGCAAAACTTGTGGCGGGGTTCTAATGGAAAAATTGAATTTTCTTAAAAAAATCATATTTTAACTTGCGAAACTAGAGGCGAACAAAACCTGATATAATGTGGTCCTTTTCTTTTCTACAATCCAGCTGTACCAAAACTTGTAGCGGGGTCCTTCTATTGAAAAAACTGAATGAAAAAAAAAACATATTTCAACTTTGCGAAACTAGAGGTGAGACATAACCTGGTATAATGTGTTCCTTTTCTTTTGTACAATCCAGCTGTAACAAAAAAAAACTTGCAAAACTTGTGGCGGGGTTCTAACATTGAAAAAACTGAATTTTCAACTTTGCGAAACTAGAGGTTAGACAAAACCTGATATAATTTACCTTAATTATATATATCACATGGTTTTCAAAAATGAACTTCTACTGGTTGGAAGGAACTATAATAGGTGCAAAGCTTAGGGAAAATGGCATTTAAAGAAATTGAAAGAAAAAATTAACTTTAAACCCTGTCATATGTTATATATAGAATTTACAATAAAAACAGTATGATTTTTCAACCATTTTGGATATTCCAAAAATATGCTTCAACCTTCTCTGCTGCTATCGAGGTTAGAACTCTCAACATAAAATTCTCAAAAATACTTTCAATTCATATGTATCAAGTGGGTCTCAAAAAGAAACTTTTTCTGGTTAAAAAGGCTGTTCCATTCATCTTATGCTAAAATTATAGAGAAATTAATTTTTTTCAGAAAGTCTTAAATATTCAAAACATTTTGTGAAAGTGTTTGGAGAAAATGGCATACAAAAGCGTTTTTTTTAATGGAATTTATAATGAAAACAATTTGAATTTTCAAGCATCATTTTGAATATTCTAGAAATATGCTTCAACCTTCTTTGTAGCTATTGGAGTTTTGCCATTTTGAAGAACTTCAAAAACATGATTTTGAAATATAAAGAGTAAGATTAGTTTTTTTTCAATAAATGAGATAGGGGGTATATTTCTTACACAGCACGTGTACTTCTGGAATGACCACACTAAATCAGTTGCTAACTTAGTGTTTGCAAGTTCCATTTCCTTATTTCATTATGCACCCAAGCTTTGTATACTTCTCATTTGCAATTTTGGATATTCCTTGATGGCTTCCCTGCATTCACCAAAACTGGACATCTTTAACAATGATTGAAATATGCTTTACGCCTTTAAAAAATGCAATGTTTTTAATTTAAAGTTATGGTGATATTGATAAAAATACGTATTTAAGAAATATTCCGACTTGGCATAAATATTTTTCAATGTAGAAAAAATAGCTTGTGTCTGATAGTATCTGGCAGGAGTATAAGCAATTCCTTAAAAAAAATGGTTGGATTGGGTATGAGCGAATGTTGAAAGGTAGAGAGTAGTTAGCAACCACACACAATGTTTTGTAGGCTTGAACTTGTGTTAACTGAACACGTAAACTAAAAATTGCAAATATATCCTAGTGAAAGAGTTATACAGAGATTTCAAAATTTTTTCGGTGGTTTTTGTAGGATCCACAGAACAAATATGGATAAAATATGCTTTAAGAGGTTCGTACTGCTCTGAAAGTCTATTGATAGCCAACGGGTATTACTTGCTAAAATATTTTATAAATATCAGTTTTGAAAAAGTCTTGAAACTGCCTAAAATTTTCTTTCCGTAAAGCACTACGGCTAAAATGCATCCCGATATTTCTCACCACATCCTCCACTGACCTTGGTAATTCCAAACGAGCTTTTGAATCTACCGGATGAATCATGTGCCAAGATCATTTGATTAGAACAACATGTGGTAAATCTTTCTTCACTAATGGATATAAAGAATGATTTGATCCTACCATCACATCAGTAGTGTCTATAGATGAACCAATCAGACATTCAAATGGCACATTTTTATCTTCACAACATTTTCTTGAAGATGAGTCACCCTTATTTTGTTCAATCATATCAAACAACTTCGTTTATATTTTATTAATAATATCACAATGAATAATCACAAAGGCACAAAGTTTTATTGCGCTTGTATCTGTGGTTTCATCCACAATCACAGAAAAAAAATGCCAGGACTTGACACTGCCTTTACGAATGTTGGGTGGGAAGCCATTTGCCAAAACTGCTGTAGCTTTGGTTCTTTTGAGTTTTAGTTTATGGGTTACTATAGGATCCGAGTACACTTCTGCACATACATCTACCAAATCATCCATTGAACTAAATGAAAGGTTTATAGCTGCTAATAATGCAGCTAATTCAATTTCTACATATCTTATTTTGTTTTCATGTGGACGTAGAGAAGTCAACAATTATTTGATGTCTTATGTATTTCCAACTCTTCTCGCCTTAAAAATATGCTTTTGTGGAAATATGCTTACATGGCAAATTTTACAATGTGCATATTCCATTACACTCGAATTAGAACGACTTGAAACAACGTGTTCCTCTTTTATTAGCCATTCCTTAAAAATGTCCCATTGTAACCACTCGAGTCGAAATTTGAAATTTCGTTTTGAAGGAGCCTGCATCAACTTTTGTGGTACTTCAGGGCGTTTTCACACACCAGTAAAACCGGAGCCGGTGACGGTGTCTGCACCTCGCCGATCAGTGGTCTCATTTCACACACTCCAGCATTGACAGTTTGGCTGTCGTGAAAGAAAGATGTGTTGTATTTTAGGAGAAAATATCAAAAGAGAAAAATATCGTAGAAAGACTAGGAGACAGTACTAAGCACCAGGACATATATTCTCCCAAAAAAAAGAAGCTTGGAATCTTCATGCAATGTCAAAATAAATGAATAGGGAGACTCTAACCTAACTTTTATTTCCATACACAAACACAAGGTGTACGTGACGTAAGCAACGTATACCGTTCTTGTAGCCTTGTTCCAGCTGTAATGATAATAATAATAAAAATATGTATTCGATAGCAGCGAAATAAAAATATATTTAAAACGTCCACAATACTGATAGCCGCCTGGGAGATGAGCTTCGAACGGGAGCTTATTTATCACATGAAGACTGACGTCACACCGATGACGTCACCTAGTTATATAGATTTCAGCTGAAGTTCGATGGTGTGGTGGTGTATGGGTTCTGTTTGGCGGTGATAGGTGGTGTTGGCGGTTTTGGGCAGTGTCGGGCCCTGTTGGGCCCTGTTGGAGATTGAAGGAGATTTCTATAGACATGATTGATGCGGCAGCGAGTGACAGTTACATTCGAGACTCCGAAGCGTGAATATGTCCATGCTGGTACCTGATCCCGACTGTTATGGCATACATCTGAATGGATTGAAATATTTCATTGGCAGAGGAGCAGTAATAATTGAAGGCAGTGCATTGAATTGGGTCGAGATACATCTGAACTGACGGACGGGTTGAAGGAACTCCTAGCCAAAACAAGCCGATAAACTTCACTGAACAAGATATACTCAACTATAAAACGATGTTGATGCTCACCAATGCACACAAAAGGTCCGATGGTAAAATTAACACGAACAAGTCACGGAAATATAAGAATATCATATCCAAATTGTTTCCAAAGAGAAAATGGATTCCGAAGAAGGAAATACAGTACTGAAATGGACAACTAGTCAAGAGAAGATATATAACGATCACCCTGTAGATTTCGATCAGAACATGGAGATCGTTCAGCAAGAGAACTTCGACGTTTACGAAGTGGAGCATAGTGGTGGCGATGGAGGGGAAAGTAAACATAGCAGTCTATTGCTAAATTCCTTCCGAACAGTTATCTGTGGTCCTAGCGGATCAGGAAAAATGAACCTTATGCTGTCGTTGTTGTCGAACGATAACGGTCCCAAATTTGCAAATATCGACGTCTATTCCAAATCCTTGTATCAGCCCAAGTATCAATTGGAAAAAACGAACGAGACGATACGCTGAATATACTTTTCAAACCGATATCCTAGCCGCTAAGAGGGAACTACCGCTGTTGTCTCTACCGCATACCCCTGAAGGCGAGATCGACATGGATATCTTGAAAATATGTAATTTAAAAGATCCCACGTTTGATAGTGATGCGGCTACCAAAAAATACGTAGACACCACTGGGTCTGAATTAAAGTCTCAAATGCAACGCAACGTTGCCACATCGGCTGAAACTTTGCTAAAATCCATGAACGATGCCATTCTGCAAACGAAGAGAACACTTCGTAAACACTATAAAGAAATTTCGACTCGCGAATCTGTACAAGTCACGGCAACATCGGACACCATCAAGGAAATGGCTGCCGATATGAAACTCGATTCGGATCGAATGCATCTTCTGGAGGGTAAAATGACGGAATTGCCCAAGCACCTGTTTGAAATCAGAGACAGATAAATACAATGTATTCTTACGATATCGAACATTCTCGTTGAAGATGTTGAAAGCTCAAGGCATTGCAGAACAACCTACGGTGATTAAAGGCTTGGACGATCTATGGCAAAGGGACTTGGCCAAAATAGGAATGTTTTCCTCAGAAAATGGGATTTTCAAATGATTATGGTCGTCATTGACTGTTTTTCCAAATGTTTGTGGACTCGTCCGCTAAAATCCAAAACAGGCGAGGAAATAACCAACACTTTCAATGATATATTGGATCATACGAAACGGTGTCTGGAAAATCTACAAAACGATCAAGGTGCGGAATTTTTCAATTCCAAATTTTAAAGTTTATTGAAAGAACGCGAAATCAATCACTACAATACGTTCACGGTGATGAAAGCCGCCATAGCCGAGCGCGTAATCAGAACGTTGAAGTCCCAATTGTAAAAATATTTCAGTTTGAACGGTACATACAAATGGATAGACATACTGCCGGAAATCACGAAAAACTACAATGACACCGAACATACTGTAATATAGTATAGAAATTTCGTTCACCTAATATTTTCCTATAATTTCCTTTCATATATATCATTATTTTTGTTCGCATAAACATAATTATTTCTTGGAATATTTCTATTGTACAATTGCATATCATAAGCTGGGTGTGTATTTTATTGTTTGCTTTATATAAAATTCATGACTAAACTTTTCATTCGAGGCCACTTACGTTCATCGCATTGTTCTAGAAGATGGTCATCAACCGCCTTTTGGCGCGTCCATTATGCGACATTTGTCAGATGATATCGTTCATTCAAAAGAACTTCCTAGATGAACTTAAGGTAGTCTAGTACCAGCATTTGTCTTTTCAACATCTGACCTGTATTGTTTATGTTGAATCCGATATACCAACTTCAAGGAGTCTTGAGTTTAATTTCACAACAGCAGCAACCTAAACGACCACGTTCCCGCTCGACCACTTAACATCTCAAACCACTACAATACAACAATCAAATTCAAACCGAATGAGGTGAACAAACACAACGAAAGGCGTATTCTACATCGAATTTATCGAGCGAATCGTTGGGGAAAATGCGTTGAACCGCGAAAATTCAAAGTGGGAGACATTGTTTGCATTTCCAAGGCAAAGCATATTTTTCAAAAGGGTTATACGCCCGATTGGACGACGGCGTTATTCAAAATCGTTCGTGTTCAAATAGGTTATCCAAATACGTATATGCTTGAAAATATATACGGTACGTCCATTAAGGGGGCCTTTTATGAATAAGAATTACAAGAAAAAACTCGGCTCGGTTTCGATAACATACACAACAGTTGGATAGATGACGCAATAGTTCAGCAGCGGCGGCAACAAGCTGTGACATGTCTGTCGTGGGTGGTAGTGGTGCGGGAAAAGATATTCATACATTAGGCAGCTCGATGACATGTTGGAGAGTTACGAAATGGAAGCAAAATTGGAGAACCACTATCTATTGGAAACCTCCTTTCCCATGACTGGCTATGTGCTGAGAATTGGATTGTCATCTGCGAGAACTTGTAGCCCTGTCATAAGTCCGTTGTACCAGTCCACGAAAATATTGTTCAGCGCCTACGAATGGAGCCTGTTCACCGAACAATTGGCAACCCTTTTGGATGACTTCTTTTGGTGCCCCCTTCCTCGATATCCTCCCGATCAAAACGAAGTTGTGGAATACTTGTGTGGAGACGCAATCAGTTTGGGAAGATTGCAAAGGGGTTCAAGTGGAAAAACACGGAGAGAAGTTCATTCTCGATCAGGACGAAGCCGAACAGCTGATACGAGTCCACCGAAGCTTGGTGTCCGATCGAGTGGCCATGTTGGAGAATATAAATTTTTGTGCTCATTATCATAATGTAATTCAGGGTGTAAATACATTGTTCTCCAATCAGCCGAAAGAATATTTCGGAAAATTGGAACTTTTCTAAAAACTATGTGAACTTTCACCGGACAGTATGATGGCTAATGCATTGGAAGAATACCTTTTCTATTATAGAATCAAAGTTGTGAATGATTTATGTCTAGAATAAATGTACGTACATTTCAGTATTTCTATCTTTTTCTACCTTTCCCCTCTCTCTTTCAGGTGGAGTTGAAAAATAAATATCAAAAATTCAATAACGTTGAAAAAAAAACATAATTAAAGTGACAGTCGTTTTTCATCGAAGTGGCTATGACGTCACACATCTCATACAACATGGCTGAGGCTGACGTCACGGCTTGGTCTGTCACATTTTCATTGATGGCAGCACTGTCACATAGAATTCAGAAAAACTGTCGTAGGTGTCAGAACTCTCAAATGTCACCCAAGATGGCAGCACTGGCACAAAACGTTACATGTCACAGACTGTGACGTTACACGTCAGCTGTCAACAGTATGACAGATGGGTGTGGCTGCTCCTTCATTCGAAGTTTAACTCTTGTTCGACATGGATGTGTATGAAGACAGATTAGCGACATTTCAAAATTGGCATCACCCGTATCCCACTGAAAGATTGGCCAGAGCTGGGTTCATTTATACCCAGAGAGAAGACATTATTGTCTGTCCAAAATGTCGAGTTGAAGGATTCGGATGGCAGTTGCAAGATGATGCTCAACTTGATCACTTCAGTTGGAGTCCACATTATGGGTTTCCACAGAAGAAGACGCTGCCACCCTGATAAGGCGTAGACGGCTCGAAGACACTCTTTTACCCAGAGACGAAGTAACATCGAACACCAATATCTACATTGAAGAAAATGCTACCGACAGGAGGAGACGTATTCGGCTCGTAAACTCCATTTTTCCCAGAGAAGCGACAACAACGAACAGACATCGCCATCCAGCAGCATTCAAGAAGAGAAATCACCATCCTCATTATCATAGTCGTCACCAATGTCGTGCAAAGTATGTTTGGAAAAGGACATGAACGTGGTTTTCATGGCCTGCTGTGCGGAATGCTCGATGAAATTGTGCTGTGGGCAGAGCCCAAATTTAATACTATTTGCAAGTTTTGTATATTAGAGATATGATTGAATATATAGAATGTGAAAATTAACTTTTGTATTTTATTCATTGTATCACCCCCACACCTTTGAGGTTATGTTTGGAAAAAAAAAGTTAAGTTAGAATTTCCTCACCTCACTTGAATTTTGAGGTTATGTTTTCTCTGAAAGTGAGGTTATGTTTGAAACAGTGAGGTTAGAATCCCCACCTCATTTAAAATTTGAGGTTATATTTGAAAAAGGAAAGTTAGAATCACCGCCTCATTCAAATTTTGGGGTAATGTTTTCTCTGAAAGTGAGGTTATGTCACACACAAAGAACGCGAATGTTCGAGAGTAAGACTGAATGACGTCATCGTTTTTTTTAGAGGTTATGTTCGCCCCAAAGTGAGGTTAGGTCTGAGTTTTGTTTGAGACTGGATGACGTCATCGTTTTTTGACTTGTTCAGACAAGTCTGGAGAAGTCTGAACTTGTCTGGACCGGTCTCTCTCCAATTCAGGAAACCATCGAATGAAGTGATGACACAGAGCTGCCATTACTTCATTCGAAGTTTTTCTGTAAAATAAATAAAAATCGAAGTTGATATACACTCATTTTATTGATACATATTTTTTGAGTATGAACAATAGATTATATATTTGTATGGGTATATAATAGTGGCTGAATATATTCGATATATATATATATATATATATATATATATATATATATATATATATATATATATATATATATATATATACAATGGTTATGTTAGAGAGAGAGAGATTGATGGAGCAAAAAAACATTCTTTTCTCGGTTATCACGCTGAAAAATTGTTAAATACAAGTTGGTTGGTAGATGGGGGTTGGCTATTCATTCATGATGCTATAATGTCCCCAGGGGATTGTATCGTCCGATACGGGGATGAGGGTTCGTTTATCATCAAATGAAGTTAGAGCGATTTTGTTTTGTTCAATACTAAAAACACTATGGGCATACAAGCGGATGCATCGTTGACTAGCCGATCTTTCCTTCTGTTCCCTCAGACAATCGACATAGTCTTCAAAGAAAATTTCATTTTCCACAACATTATATCGGACTCCTTTGGATTTTTTAAAGCATTTTTTGCCCTGAACTTTATATGTGTATAATTTAGAACGGAGTCCGATGAAATCTGTCATGATGCACCCGTTCGCTTCATCTTTCATCAACTCCGGGATTTTCTTGTTCACCTGCGGAATAAGGTACGAGTTTACGCATGTATAGTCGCTCGTAACGAATTTTCCCAAGATTTCCGCAATTAATTCGGTATAGACATCATCACATTTAATTTCATATATGAGAGAGTCTGTATCCGTGTACATCAACTCACACTGATTGGTCTCGAATTTCTTCAACATGAATTCATAGTGGAACTTGTAAACGCAAATTGGGAGATTCCAACCCCTTCATATTCTGAAATTACGCAAGTTTTCAAAGGTACCAAATTTGTTTCCAATTTTCTCAATATTCCAATGGAACTGTTGGCAGAAATTTTGATGTCCTTTGTACAAAGCCTAATGCTATATGTTAAATGTTTTAGCCACGTTTCGCGATCCATTGGGCTAGATCTTTGTTCGAGAAATTTTTGAACCTTCCTGTATTCAACAATAATTTCATCGCTGAGAGCGGCAATTTGTGCAGAATTCATGGTTATTTGAAAAATCAATATAGATCACACACAAAAAACGAGAAAAATGAATGCTTTTTAGAAATAAAATACAGATATCTCTCTCTCTCTCTCTCTCTCACCTTGTTATGATGAAATCGAATACAGCCGTTCCAGTTGTCGTCATCGTCGTCGTGTTGGATGGTGAGTTTTTGGGGATGGATGGACTTAGTTGTGGATGAATTCGAAGGCAGGTGCCTTCGTCGTTATTGAATAGTCTCGAAGCTTGAACTCGTCGATTTTTTGTTGTAACACTCCGAAAACTTGAACAATGATATGGCCATCCGCCCCAAAACTAATGTGGACAATCATGAAGAATGGAAAACCGTCCTTACCAAAAGGAAATTCAGACAACATCGAAACCTTCTCGTCGGAGAAAACTCTGAGAAGATCAAGGGTGTTCCTAAGTTTGTATACTTACATGTGTGCAGAGTGGATCCAGCGACCACACCAGAAGACATGTTACGGCAGCTGAAAGCCAACTTTCCTGAGGTCACATGTGAGTCAATTAAATCCAAAAATCCAACCATCTATTCGTCATTCAAGGTTGGTATCTATGAAAAAAACTTCAAGGTGGCCATGAACCCGGAGCTCTGGCCTAGCGGTGCCTATATTAACAATTTTTTACATTATCGTCTGAAATCGACTATAGATCGTTAATAAATCCAAATCTGCTATTGTTGAACGTAAATACAATTAACTTTGATAAAATGAACAGTCTGCTGACAGAAATGAGCTTTTTCGCTAATTTACAGTTCTTATGTATAACAGAGATTGGCATTAAGGAAACACTGCTGGACAATATAGTTTTTCCAGGTTTTAGTTTGTGTGGTTTTTACTGCAGACCAACAAAAAGATGTGGTGGAGTAGCGATATGGGCGCGGAATGATATCAAGGCAACTGTTATTGATCTTGATGAGTTCTGCATTGAACAACATTTTGAAGTCTGTGCTATCTCCTACACACTAAATGAGCAAAAATTTGTTATAATGAATTGTTATAGATCTCCGTGTGGTAATATTGATTTATTTTTTAATAATTTTCGTGAAGTACTGGACCTTCTTTATAAACCCGGCACGATTTACTTTATTTGCGGTGATTTCAACTTTGATTCATACTCAAATGTTAATTTTGTATCATTATGTAATTTGATGTCATGTTACGATTTTCGCCCATTGGTGGGTTGGCCCACAAGGATCACTAATACCAGCTGCACATTGATTGACCAGATCTTTTCAAACTGTAACAATGAGGAATCATGTTACGTTATTGATTGTGAAATTTCCGATCATCGTGCGATACTCTTAGACATTAACGAAAGCTCTTCTCTGACATCAAATAATAAAACTGAAATGAAGAGGTGCTTCAATGAAAATAATTTAAAAAACTTCGAGTTTATGTTGGAAAAGAGGAATGGAGCAATATTTATGAATATGGTGTTTGCGAAGATGCCTTCAATCGTTTTTATGATATATTCCTTCATTATTTTGAAACTGCTTTCCCCAAACGGAAAATATATTTTAACAAGAATAAACGGGGGTGGATTGACGATCTTGTTAAAGAATCTAGTCGTTCATTGAAACATTTATTTTACCTAAAGAAAAGTAACCCTGCTTTAACTGAAACATATAATAACAACAAAAAATACACCTGAAATTAGTAAACGAAACAAAAAGAAATTTTACCAAAACAAAATTAGTATGTCAGATAACGATCCGAAAATTTTGTGGAAAGTAGTATTTGAACTCACGAACAGAAGTAAAAGCTCACGTGAGAACATCGTTATTCGAAAAAATGATGACGTTATCGAAGACCCTTCAGAGATCGTGAATGAATTAAATAATTTTTTCATCGAAGCACCTCAGGCCTTAATAGGTGATATTCCGAGTATTAATTATTATCGCCCGAACATGAATAATGAAAATGGAATAGATATAAATCCATACACAATGTTTTTAGAGCCATTTAGCGAATCAGAATTATTCAATTTAATCAATCGTAAACTAAGGAGCAAACAATCATCAGGAACTGACGAGATACCAGTGTTTCTACTGAAAAGAGTTCTGCACATTATTATAAAACCGATAACTTTTTAGTGAACCTTTCATTTTCAAATGGAAGTTTCCTACATCCCTAAAGGTGGGAAAGGGAACTCCCCTGCGTAAGAACAAAAAATTATCAACCATTGAAAATTTTAGACCAATCACTGTCCCCCAGAGCTTCTCGAAAGTCTTCGAGTATGCATTCCTAGAGCGCTTGAATGATTTTCTTGAATCACACAATATCTTGATACCCATGCAGCATGGCTTTCGCTCTGGAAAATCGACTCAAACTGCTCTACTGACTTTCTATGAAATTCTGATAGAGTTCATTGAAGTGGGCGAGTGCCCAGCTGCTATTTTGTGCGATTTGAGCAGGGCTTTTGACTGCGTGAATCACCTGAAACTGCTGGATATGTTGGAATGTTATGGTCTAAGAGGAAATTCACATACCTGGATATCCTCGTTTCTCAGTAACAGAAACCAATGCGTCTCATTGAGATTTGATCAAGGTGGTGTGGTTTCGTTTCCCATATCAGAAACGAAACTGGTCCGGACTGGTGTGCCTCAGGGATCTATATTGGGGCCGGTTCTGTTTCTCTTATACATAAACAATATTGATAGGGAAATATCATACTCATTATTTACTGCATATGCGGACGATAGTATATTGATCTCGGATAAGCAAACTGATACTCAAACACACAAATGTACAGATATCCTGAACTTAACCTCTGAATACTTCAACAGACAGGATCTATTTTTAATGCTAAAAAAACTCAAGTTATTCGTTTTCATAACTATCAGAATAAAACCGAAGCACTCCAATTGAAGGTTAATAATACTACCTTACAAAGCTCTCATAATGCAGTTAAATTCTTGGGTATGCAAATGGATGAATATCTGAACTGGATTCCACACTGTGAACAGCTGGTTTCTAAATTGTGCTCACTCCTATATCTCTTTAGAAATCTGAGAGTCGTTTTGAATAAAAAGCAACTCATCAGTGTATATTATGCTCACGTTGAGTCTAGGCTGCGTTATGGTGTTTGCTTGTGGGGCAACTCAACAATGAGTAGAAACGTCTTCATTGAACAAAAGGCTATTTTACGTTGTATATTTAACACCCCTAAACGAAGCTCCTGTAGAACCCTTTTTATAAATCAGAATATTCTAACTCTGACAAGTCTATTCATATATGAACTTTCAGTTTATGTATTCACCAATAAAACCGACTTCATTCTGAACAGTGATATTCATGATAAGAACACTCGTCAGAAACGAATGATACATGTCAAAAGTGCCAAATACAAGATTACTCAAAATGCTCCTAAATGCATTGGACCTAAAATTTTCAATCACCTTCCAGTAATGATCAAGAGAGCTGAAACTGCAACGATTTTTAAAAAAATTTTGTTACAATTGTTTTTATACACTCGATGAGTTTTTATCTAGTCCTATGTGATCCACTCTACTGTGTTTGTGTAATATTGTTTAGACCCGTAAATCTGTTTGCTTGTTTTTAGTACTAGTTGTAAGTTAGATATAAGTACTGACTATTCCTATACAAAACGAAATTTTTTGTCATTTTAAGGAAAATAAAGGATTTGATTTGATTTGATTTGATTTGAAAACCCTCCTGACTGATTTGAATTCCAAATCGGCTACCATTGTGTCCCCGTACTTCGTTTCAACCACTCTCAATTTCTCGATTAGCATATGCTTGTTTAGCGGCAATGTTGTTAACGCCATGGTTCCCCTGTAGCTACTGCCCGCAACAGCGTTTATTTATGCAAGATTCATCTATAATAAATAAACAATCCCTTGAAATTTTTTGAAAAAAAAACGTGGAAAAATACTTCCCCTTTGGAAAAAGTTTGAAAAAATCCTTCGTATACAATTTAAAAAACAACACCCTCGATATATCAAAAATGTTTGAACCAAAAAAAAACTCAAAGTGTCCTTTTGGCATACGGAAAAAGGTTTTAAAAAAACAGATTTTTGAAAAATCATCGGGGGATTTCCTAAACTCTAGTGGCCCCTCCCACTTTCAAAAAGGCCGTCATTCACTTCCTCGATTGAACATGGACTATTGGTTGACGGCCGACCAATGCGGTTGACGAATGCAGCTATTGGATGGCGGTTGACGAATGTGGCTAACGGACTGTGACCCTACCCACTTCCATTTCAAGACGGCTGCTCGGCTATTGGATAGCGGTTGACGGCTATCACCCCTAACACGACCTATCACAGCTCTCCCTGCCCTCACTACCACCCACCTACACACACATACCTACAACATGGCTGCTGCCCAATCACAAATCACCAAACCTGCCCCAATCTCGATCCCACTCCCACCCACAACATGGCTGCCACCATTGCGACCAATGACAGACTTCTAATTCATACCTATCACAAAAAATTATTGGATTCAAAGATATATACTATTCTGACGTTTCGGGAACTGTATCCGTTCCCGTTGTCAAAAATCTTTTCAATATAAATGAAAATTTCTCAGTTTTCCGCTGTTTTTCACGCAGTGTTTCTTGAACGTGATCTTTTTTGACTGATGTCAAAAGAGTTCTGTCAAAAGGATGATGAGACATCAGTTTGTTTATTTGATGTATGGAGTGTTTTCCGGATAATGAAGTCAATCCATTATCGCTCTGTCAATTGCTAGATCTTCTTCCAGTAAGGGTTTCTACGTATGATCCATATCAGAAGAATTTATTGATATACAGTTCTCAGCAGATAATAGAATGAAGGCGGATTCTTTCAGTTTTCTCTTCTTGTTATTGGGTTCTTTGGCTAGAAGGTTATAATCCCAAAAAATTGTCAGGAATAAGTATTCCACCACAAAAAATAAGCTTCAAACAATAATAATAATCAGGTATTAACGTATTATTTTTGGGAACAAAAGTGTATCTCCTATGAACCAACTCTTTATTTTTCTAAGGTTTTGTACTACTGCAACACACTTATCCTGTATTTGGGGACTGTAAAAACACTATGATAACTAATAGCCGGGATTTGTGAAACACTTCAAAGACTCGTTATTTTATTAATCTGATTAGAAAATTTACTAACATTCACTGAATACGAAAGATATATCAATTCGAGTGAGAAAGCTCATATATTATAACATGACAACTTTGCATTACCTGTCAACTTTTTTTGTTGAGTTGCAGGGAAATTATGAATTAATTCTTCCTGCTTTTCTCAGGGCCCCAGGGCCGTAAATGATATAGTTTTCAATTTTCAAAGGGTAGGGGAGACCGGTATCAATTCTAACAAAAATTGGTTTTGATTTTTTCCTCAATACAGTAACCACCAACTTGTGAAAATAAAAACATCCAAGGGTTACTTCAAGCTTTTGGAATAACGTGACATAGTCAGATTTGGTGTAATTCAATTAACTTTAGCTTCAGAAATATATTTTTTGTCAAAAACCAAATGTTACTATTGACACCATCTTGGTGTCAATAGTAACACTTGAAGTGTCAATTGTAACAGGGGTATAAAAACATGTGAAGGTCATATGAAATTTGATGTTAAGCCCTTGATATATCATTGTGACGCAACTCATATTTTATTTTAAATGAGGTTAAATGATATTCTTATATTATAATTTATTAAAACACAATACAAAAAATGTCATTTCAAACACAAAATGAAAACTATATGTATATTGAATGCAAACAACGAAAACTGAAAGTAAAAGTTCGGGAAAAATATGTGACACAAAATTAATTTGAATCTGAGGACTCGCAATTATTGCAAACAAATGAAGGATCGTTCTTAGCACAAGAAGAATGAGCCCAGCCTTGACACTTCCTGCACTGCAGCCAGTCCTCTTTACTGCTGCAGTAAGGACCACAGCATATTAAACATATAGTGTCATCTTCAGATGACTCTTCCGATGATTTTTCGACAATCTTTCGCTTCTTTGCGACGTTTTTTATTTTCCCAGTTTTTTTAGATGCCATAACGTTTTTTTAGCGGAAGACACTTTTCTGTTGTTGTATAGTTCTTCCAATAGTTGCTTCTCAGGTGTGTCCGTTATAATTGCAGTTTTCCCTTTTCGTCTGGATGTAGTGCCTTTTGGTTTGCTGAAATCAGCTTTTGGCAAAGGACGAACTTGCTCCGGAGTATAGGCTTTCATAGGAGGCGCTGGAAGTATATGCAGAATATCTTTACTATTTGGCGGCCGAATTGGTGTTGAAGGAGCTGCCGATGTGCTGGGTTGGGGGTTGTCAACGGTTTCTTCGACATTTGATCTAGACGTGTCTTTTCCACCAAACTTGCTCCAACGGGTCTATCAGTGACACTACAAGGTGCAAATTCATCTTCAGTGAAGATATTCCTATTCAAAGGCCATATTCCTGAGCATTTGAAACCTGCAGTGATATTTCTGGGAGTTACAGCTAGTGGTAAGGCGTCTCGCACTATTGATGGTATATTGTAAATAGTCATTCGTTTGCCCGGGTTTATCTTCATCCACTGATCACATTCATTATTGAAAAAATTTTTAAAAGGCCCATAAACTCCGCGGTCCAGCGGTTGCAATTTATGGGACGTATGCGGAGTGAAATGTAAAGTAATGTTATGTAGTTTTCTTTGCAAAATCTATAACGGGAATAGACAGATGCGAGCCATGGTTATCAAAAATAAGCAGGACTCTATTTGTTGTATTTGGTTTCACGTAATGTGCGAAATGTTTCATGAAAATCAGAGATTCTCTTTCTTGCATCCAACCGCTCTTGTTCCCAGATCCGATGCATCCAGGTGGTCCATCTCTTATGAAATGTTCATGATATCTCTTCAAGGGAAAAAAAGAACATGGGTGGTATACTGTTCCCTAGTGCATTTACGGCTACACATATCGTAACTAACGTTCCTCTTTCTTGCGAAGTTATTGCACCCACCTGTTTCACACCTTTGTTGCTATGATTTTATTAGGTTTTTGAACCGTAGTGCACCCGGTTTCATCTACGTTGTATATATTGTTCGGCCCAAAATTGTATCTTTGTAAGACATCAGCCAGGTTGTCAAAAATTTATTGACATTTTCTTGATTGAAATTCATAGCTCTTGCTAAACTGGTTGATTCAGGCGTATGGACAGATCCGGATTACGCTTTAAAATGCTGTAAGCCAATCCTCACTCGCAATTTCAGTCCTTTCCCACCCTGTGGAATTTTACACACATTTTTTTTGGCAAACTGGTAAGCTAATTTGCGTAAATCCTTTTTTGCTGTTGTCCTGACTTTTGCATTTCCATAAGTTTGGAACAAATTGTGCAGTACTTGCCCAATTGCTGTTCCTGTTCGTAAGTAAAAACTCTATTATGCGGATGATAACCAACTTGTGGGTTTTTATTATTCTTCTTAGCAATAACAAATCGCCTGAGAGAAATATGGCACATTCCATATTTTTTTGCTGTTGTCCTGACTTTTGCATTTCCATTAATCACATCATAAGCAGCCTGCTCGTACAACTCTTGAGGAATTTCACCTCTAGTGGTCTTCTTGACTCTGGGTTTCACCATCTTTTCACACTGTAACAATAAAAGATCTAAATAAATACTAATATTACCGCAACTGGTGTCAATTGTAACATGTTACGATCGACACCCTCGAATCTGTTACAATCGACACCAACAGCTCCCTAACCGTTAGACAATCATTCCACTCAACATAACCTTCAAATTTGGTAATCAAATCACTGTGAAAATTATCGCCGAAACAGCCTGATTTCAGTGTAATAATTGTTTTTGGGGTAGCCTCAAGAATAAACTTGCTATCACCACTCAATTATGGAATGCAATACTTACATTTTAGGTCAAAGATCACATTCGCACGTTCCACAGGCTAACACACTATTGTTGACAAATTGATAGTACTTCATCCTGAGTAGCTTGTAGTAAGCTATTTTACCAGGACATACATTTTTCTTTTTCTCGACAGATGGCGGGATATATATCAAAGTTACAATTGACACCTGTTACAATTGATACCGGTCTCCCCTATGGTAGATAGAATAGAAACCATTTTAGGTACAATAAGTACATATGGCACGTCATAAAGTGGTTGTGTAAAGTGCAAATGAATAAATACTTTACAAATGAAATATATACTATAGAAATGGCATATAAAATTTTATTCAAAAAACATACATAGGAAATTTCAACAGATGGAGTTAAATATTCACAAACCCTAGAGAATTGCAGACCTAATATAGCTGGTGATCATCTGAGTATTCAGGTCAACTATAAAAACATTTATTCACAAGAAGTTTTTCCACATCAGCTTTGAGTTTGTCAGGGATGTGCTTGATTTTCAGAGGGAGTTTATTATACAGTGCGGCTCTTTATATAGGGGGGGCTCCCTATAAACTTACGAACGGTTCGACGTAGAACAATGGGACAAACAAAGTTTTGAAAGATATCACCGATACTACTCTCAGGAGAAAAAGACTTGTGATTGCTCGATAAATGGCACGGAGGGGTACATCAATTGAAAAATTTCAAATAGCATGGGGGGTCACGTGGCACATCGTTGAAAAGATAATTCAATTCTTCTCAACCATCAAGTTTTTTCTAATTCGTCAATACGTTTTTCCACAATATGCATTTGAAATGTCAAGCACAGCAAAATTAAAAATGCATATTGTAAAAAAAATTAAAAAAAATTAGATGGTTGAAAAGATAATTGAATTATATTTTGTGTGCCGCTTGACCCCCCATGCTATTTGAAATTTCTAAGTTGATGTGCCCCCCACGCCATCTATCGAGCAATCACGATGTCTTCTATTTCAAAGAGTAGTATCGGTTATATCATTCTATGTCGAACCGTTCAAAAGTTAACAGGGAGGGGGGACTATAAAAAGACGCACTCGCAATTGTGATTCCGTAGAACAACCATAGTTGAAAGAAAAATTGAATACCTTTTCAACGATGTGCAACTCGACCTCTATGCCTTTCGAAATTTTCAAGTTGATGTTGCTCTTTGTCGAGTAATTGTTATGTATTTTCTCTCAAAAAGTAGGACCAGTAATACCATTCAATATATTTCATGTCTCATTGTTTCACATAGAACCGTTCTGAAGTTATCGAGGTAAGGGTACCATTCAGATCTGCACTTATTCTTGACATTTCAAATGCATATTGTAAAAAAACATATTGACGAAATTCGAAAAAAGTGGGATGGTTGAAAAAAAAATTAATTATCTGTCCAACGATGTGCCACTTGACCCCCCCCATGCTATTTGAAATTTTCAAGTTGATGTTCCTCCCGCGCCATCTATCTAGCAATCACAATGTTTTCAATTTCACAAAGTAGTAACGGTGATATCATTCAAAACTGTTTTTGTCCCATTGTTCTATATCAAACCGTTCGAAAGTTAACAGAAAGGGGGACTATAAGAAGCCGCACTGTATAATTTAATTGCATTATACTGTGGTGATCTCTCCTAGTGTTCGATGTGTAGGTCTCATCAAAGTATTGATGTTGCGTGTATTGTGTTGATGTGCGGTTGAGAGAGTGGGTAGGTATTTTAGATTTTGTCTTGCGTACATCAGACACTTAAGAGGGAGCACTAAGGATTTCATTCTGAATCCTAACTGGTCTACAGCTATCCAAATATCCAACTTCCAAAATCATTCTTGAAATTTTCTTTTGTATCACAAAAACTTTTGTAAAATTAGCTCTGCTCCAACAGAGAATGTTTTGAGATATGTGTGAATACGCTAAGGCATAATATATGGTCAACAAGCCAGCTGTGTCAAGACAATACTTCATTTGAGAGATTGCGAAGATCTATCCACTTTTTTACAGACAGTGTCTATGTGGTCATCACAGGTGAGCTTACTATCCATTTGCGATCCCAGAAACTTCACTTTTTCAGTTAAATTGATATTCAGATCAGTCTTCAACGTATTGGGAATGGGGCGCAAAAGATAGAAATACATTTTAACGGAGCTATTTTATAAAAAAACTGCTGATTCTCGAAAAAACCTGACATTTGAACAAACCCTCACAAATTACCCGCTGCGGTGTAAAAACCCTCACAATGTGAGGAATTCCCCACATATTGGCAACACTGAATGAAAGTGTGGTTAGTGGTTAGGAATGTTAGGATTCTTTTCCTTTCTGTCAAAAATTGTTCTTGGGGGTTGGTGACGCAATTAATTTTGCGCTGTTGCCAAGCATTTTCTATAATTAGCTAAGGTTTGGATAGGTTTTTACGGTGCGAAGTATATTTACTTTAGGGTCAACTTAAACTAATCCTTCACTTAACTTAGTTTGATATTGAGGAATACCGGTGCAAAGGGCTGTTTGACTGCTATACAATAATTATTTTAGTGTTACTATATTGTCTCGTTCGAATTAAATTCATTTGAGGGAATTTATACAAATTTCATTTTACTGCAATTGAAAACTAGGAAAAACATTTCGGAGGTGAATTAAAAATCTAAATATTTCACAGGTGAATTGACTTTCACTAATATTCAAAACTTGAGCCCCAAGCACAAAACCAAGGTTACCAAAATTTTACCGTAAAAGAAGTGCCGACAATGTAGTAGATACTTCCACCCTTGTTAACGGTACCTTTCTCAACACTTTTAAGCAAGTGAAAGGACCTTTTGTCTTTTGTTTCATTTAATCGTTGCAAATTAGTGCTTCGCATTGGAACCATTTTTTATCACCGAAGATTTCTTTCACAGGTTCGATAAAAAAAACGGAGAAAAACCGGTTTTATTGATTGGCAGAACCACCAGAAGATAGAGTTACCTATTTTCGAACTTTTGACCGAAAAGTTACCAATTTCATCCAATAATATGTTTTAAGATCACCGAATATGAAGGTGTAATATTGTGTTTTGGTTCATTTAAACTAGTTTTACACTTCAGAATTTTTTGTGCAACTTCATAACTAATTGCCGGCCTTTTTCAAAAGTTGTAGCAAAACAGGCCGACATACATGCGCACTTGTTTGAAAAATGCCAGTAAAAAATCTTAATTGTAAAAGTGATATGAGAAATAAAAAGAAATGAAAGTAATTTTAAAATCACTTATAGCATAATGAAAAAATAACGATGGATTCAGTCTTTGAAAAAAATGAACTCATTGCATTACAATTAATCAAATTTAGTGAATTATCACATCATAAATCATAATCAAATAGAATTTTGTAGGTCACAAAGGAAGCACCACTAATTTTGATTTGAAAAACTAGGTCAAAATGGGCAGATGCCCTGCAACTATCGGAAAATCTGGGGGTTTGAGGACCGCCACTGGATTTGTGGCCGCCACTGAGTTCAGGTCGGCGGATATCAGTTAATGACAACTCTTCCAGTGTTCTCGTGTCGTTCAGGCATATTCTGAATACCCTTGTCATCGGCGTCCATTGGTGATTCGTTGTAGGAGGGGTCGATTTAAAAAATCGTGGGTGGCAACCATGTTTTAGGTGGATCGAATGGACAGGAAAAAAATCGTGATGGTCTGTCATTGGTCAGAGAGAGAGAAAGAACGCTGTGTCACCCATCATGTGATTGTAGGAGGGGTCTAGGTAATGAGTCAGCCATGTTGTAGGTGAAGGGAAGAAACGTGGTTGCCTGTCATTGGTCAATGTGTGTGTGTCATCCATGTTGTATGTGGGGATGGGATCTTGGGAAAAAGCTGTGATAGGTCGGAGGAGGAGGTGATCGTCATCGGCGAGCCGCCAGCCAATAGCCAATGACGGCCATAACCGTCAACCACCACCAATAGCCATCCTTCAGTCAAGTGAATGGCGGCCATCTTAGTAATCGTTATATACTTTGCCATATGCACATGATTCTAAGGCCGAAATAGCTCAGAGGGAGAGCGTTAGACTCATAATCTAAAGGTCCCTTGTTCGATTCCAGGTTTCGGTACAAAATTTATAGTTTAATTTTTGAAAACGTCAAGATTGCCGTTATTTTCATCCTTTATTATCTTCCAAGTCCAATATTTGTTGGCACACCTTATGATGCATGCTCTATCAACTACGAATATTTTTTTCCGAAGGTCAGCGTCTATAAAAATCCCTGATGAAACAGTCAGGACACTTAAAGTCGAGAGCGCAGAAGTTTCTGTGACGACAAATTCCTTATCAGTTGTTCACTTTAACCAATTATCGGGTTTTATCGCCGGATGTTTATCGCCGGATGTCGGCATCCTTTGATGATTGCTTACTTTAGGGTTGGAATGTTTATATTAACGAGATAAGAGCGTACCCAGCTTCATGGTTTGATTGTGAGACCAGGAGTATATGAACGCAAAACCTGCCAAGGTTGAACGACTTGATGAAATATTTTAAAACAATTCAAATATACAGGGGGCATCGAAAGAGTGTTGGTGGCGTTGACGAAAATCATTTATTTGATATTTTTGCAAAAAGGACGTCAGTTGAGGTTAGGTCGTCGTCGTTGACAGAGGAGTACACACGAGAATTGAAGCAGTTTTTGCAAAAAACTCAGAGCTCTGAACGAGGAGTTGATGTTTTATGACGAACGCTTCGATATCAGCAATTTCATAACACCCCCTCGAGGATTAAATGGTACACAACACGTTGGTCCTATCGTAATAGCCCTCTTCAATGTTTGGTATGGTATTGTACGAGTAGAAAGATCGAAGCGCCAACTCTCATTCGTTTATGGCATTCAATTCGGGTGCGCGGGCAAAATGAGAACACGTAATTGTGACTGTTTACTCTCAGCAACAGCGACATGATGATGGATAACACCGCTGCCACTGTGAAAAGATTTGAATACCCGAATTTCTTCTTATTTTTTCAATCAAATATACATTCAGACATTGGAAATTTCAAACAGAGGTGACCACAAATTATTTGATTAAAAATCTGATATTGGCGGTTGTTGTACGGAATCTTGACTTTGCCGCCGCTGTCATCCAGATATTTGACCAATTGCAGCATCGGTTTCGAATTCCCGAACGAATCGAAATACCCCACTTCCTCGTTGGTTTTTTCTATGAGCTACCCAATGAGTGCTGCTGTTCTGTGACACGTCCATGTTGACGATGGCATATTCATTCTTTCGAGGAGCTCTAGATGGCAGGGTGTCGCGTATGAAGACCCATATGAAGTGCGGAATTTTCAGTTGTTTGGCATATCACTCGAGATCGATGTCGTAAAGCGCTCTAGCGGGTAGTTAAATTGGGAGTATTTTAATTTTTCCAAGAAGAGTTCGTAGCCACCTTTGGCATTCATCCCCACGTTCTTCAAAACCTGAATCTTTGGCTTTGACTCGTTCCCGAGCTCTGTATTCGAGCACTTTATCAGCATTTTGTATATCTTCGAGCGATTTGATTTGCGAATAAGATATGTCGTGACGTTCGCAAGCAACGTCCGAGGGATTGATGCCGGGATTGCCACGTGCCAACCGTTCTTATAGCCTCGATCCAGCTGGAATAATAATAAAAATAATATGCATCCGAAATTAGTATAGCGAAATTAAAACATAACTTACGTCCACAATACTGATAGATGCCTAGAATATGAGCTTCAAACGGGAGCATATTTATCAGAGTGTTGGGCACATCTTCACCCTACACGAAGACTGGCGTTACAGCAATGACATCTCCTAGTTATATAGATTTCAGCAGAGATTGAGGGTGATTGGGGGTGATTTGGGGTGGTTGAGGGTCTGACGGTTGTACCGACAGGTTTCGAAGAGTGTTTCTATAATCATGATTGATGCGGCAGTGACTGGCAGTTGCAGTTGAGACTTTGGAGCGTCAACATGTCCGTGCTACTACTACCTGATCTCGACTGTTATCGCATCAATCTAAATGGATTGAAATATTTCATAGGCAGAGAATCCATAGTCATTGAATACGGTACATTAAAATTGGGTCGATACTCATTTGTGAACTGACCGAGGGTTTGAAGGAGCTTCTAACCAAAAATAAATCGGTCAATTTTACCGATCGAGACATTCTAAACTATAAAATGATTCTGATGCTCACTAATACACACAAAAAATTCGACGAAAAAATCAACTCGAAGAGTTCATGGAAATACACAAACATGATTTCCAAATTATCTTAACCCAAGGGGAAATGGGTAACAAAATTATACAGCGCGAAAAAGGACAACATCAAGTGAGCAGCATATATGACAGCCACCCTGTAGATTCCGACCAGAACATGGGGATCTTTCAATAAGAGCACACGCTTTCCATCGAGAACTTTGACGATTTCGAAGTGGACTGAATGAAAGCTATCGGCCCAGTGTGAATATAAAGTATTAAAAATTTGCTCAAACTAACTTGAACAAGCCTACAGGGGCCTACACACCTCTCGGGAAGCGAGAACAGTGAGTATATTAATTTTAGTGGCATAAAAATAGCAATGGAATATTTATTTGTTGGCCAAACCAAAATCTATTTTCGCTTACACCTTGAGTCGTGTGAAATTCCCAATCTGGAATCCTCACCACGAGTAAATGCAACCTACTTTATATTGAAAATAAAATACCAAATTTGATATACTTTCTTTCCTGAAAATTATATCAATATCAAAAATTCCTATATTTCGCTATCCATACCCTATTTCGGCATCATGCCCCACTGAACTAGCTGAAACAAAAATTAAACTATTTATCCTGCAACGGATGGTCAAGTATCCGAACAATAGAGTTCACAAATTCCCCCAACCTGCGTAACATAAAATGAACTGCGATCTCCGACCTACCAGACAACTTTTCTAGCCCACGACAAGTTGTCCGACTGTCCACTCACGTATACAAACAGGTAATTTCAGGTAGGCCTCGTGTCTGGCTGTATCCTGATACCAGCTCGGCTGTCACAGGAGTATTACGGCCACAGATCACGACGAAGGATAGGAATTGGAAGCAGAAGGAATAATTAAAGGATTATAACACACTTCATTCTCAGCTACCTGCTTGCTCGTTCCGAAGATTTCATAGAATAAAATATTGGCAGAATAATTAAATTAAGATGAATTATTCAATTTTCGGGAATAAATAAATAGAAAATGAATATATAATATTCTTTTACTGTTTATCCTCCTCCTCAAGAGGTGGTGGCGACCGTGGAAGCCGTGTATTCATTTCAGGGACTATCTTATTTTCAAATACCCCCTCTTTCACTGGGGAAAACAGTCTCTCATTGTCTATCGCTATATCAATACCCGTCTCTTCCTCTGCTGGGTTACGCGACAGGAAGTCTGGCAATAAATTGGACTCCCCTGGAATATGAATGATATTTAACGCATATTCTTGAAGTAGTAAAGCCCAGCGGGCCAGTTTCGCTTTTTCATCCTTCATCTTTTCCATCCAAACTAACGCTGTACTATCTGTGTGTAGTTTAAACTGAGAATCTTGGAGAAAATGCTTCCACTTACGAATCGCCCATACTACTGCAAGACATTCAATTTCATTGAGCTTTGAGCTTGTATATGCTATAATATCACGATGCCCTTCAGGGACCTCCTGAAACAGCACTGCCCCAATGCCTGAATAGCTCGCAACCGTCTGCAAACCAAACCCCCTATGTGGATCCGGCTCAGTAAGTTCCAATAGTTCAGAAACTGTTTTATCCTGTCAAAAGATCTTTGCATCTCCTCAGTCCATCGATACCGTTTTTGTTTATCAATTAGGTCCGTCAGAGGGGCTGCTACTTCCAAAAAATGCGGGATGTATTCCCGCAGCCACCCTGCGGTACCCAGAAAACCTCTCAATTGTCTTACCGATTTTGGAAACGGATAATTGATTGTATTCGCTACAAAATCCTGCTGTGGTCTATTCCCACTCTGGGACACCACTCTACCTGAATACTGAAGTTCTTTCAAGCCAAACTGTCACTTCTTTGGGGACAGCCAAAGACCCTGTACTCCTAGTCTTTCTGGGACTAACTGTAAGTGATCTGCGTGCTTTTCCATTGTTTTAGAATACACAATGATGTCGTCGAGATACACCTTACAAAATACGTCGGTGTATCCCGACAACACAGACGCCATCAGTTTTTGAAACGCCGATGGCCCATTCTTGAGTCTAAAACTCAAAACCACGAACGTTAGGGAGATCTAATGAAGTGAAAACACTCTCACGGACGGTTTCCTGAATTACTGGTAAATTTGATGACTCTAGAATGATTAACTTGTTGACTTCCCGACAGTCAACACAGAAGCGAAGCTTTCCATCCTTCTTTGGAACTAATACCATGAAGCTACAGTACTCAGAATTACTAGGTACTATCACCCCAGCCTCCAACAACTTCTCTATTTTCCCATTAACCATCTTTTTCCGCTCTTCGGACATTTTTGTATACCAAGATTGTCTAAAATGTTTCTCCTCTTTAACTCTTATATCATGCAGCGATGCTTCAGTCACTGGCTGCCGCATTGTCTCCGTAAAAACATCTGGGAATTGACTAATTACTTCCCATACCGCCGCTTTTGTTTCTGGAGGAAACTGCTCTGCAGTAAATTCTGGTAATATTAAATTCTCCCACTCCGTCTGTCGCCTGACAAAAGAATATCATTTGCCTTGGCAGCTTACCAAAATGCAAACATTTCCGGCCAACATCTAAGATAGCACTATTTTTCATCAAGAAAGGCATACCCAATATTATTTTTTCATTAAGATCGGCCAACACTGAAGCCCTCACTTTATAACGCCTACCTTCAATACCCACTAATAATTCTACGTGTCCCATACTGGGGCACCCTAGCATAACTGTAGCAGACCCCGACAATCTTGCCGACAATGTACCGAAGCTCCGGTATCTATCAATGGGGGTATTACTTCACCACCTACTTGTATCAAAATCCGAGGCAATTGTTCACTCTATAACCATTGCTCTCCTAAATACGCTGAAACGTCACCCACATCTACATCACAACCCTGATGATGGATTATTTCATCCGAAACACCCATTTCACCAACCAATTCCAAATTATTTACAAATGTGTCCTGAGGATGGTCAGTTTCATCCAAAAGGTCAAATCCTTCAGTACACCTTGTCTCCAAACTTTCCAACTCCTGACTCTCACCATTATTCACAACAACCAAAATATTTAGTTGATTGCGGCCTTCCCTTTGTGGGGGTGCCGGGATGCTAACTATGCACCCCCCTGGCGTTTCCTAGCTTGATTTCTATTACTAACTTCGGATGATCGAACATTTCGATCCGCCCCTGTAGTATTTGAATTACCAGTACTCTGAAAATTTCTACTATTTCCATTATTTTGGAAACTCCTATTTCCCACATTTCTTGGATTGAAATCATTCGACGTCTGTCTGTCCCTAAAATCTTGACTATTTCCAGCGTCTCCGGTGCTCCACGGAAACCAGCATTCGCATTCGCACCCCCAACAGCATTATTCGGAATTGCACGATTAGTATTTCCATTCGGCTCCGATTTCCTCATGTTCGTATCTCCCTCGATACCCGCACTGAGCTGAATAAAATCTTCAATATTTGAAATTTGCCTTTCCCGCAAATATGCTCGAATACGTGGTAAAACCAAATGTGAGATTGAACTAATGAGTTGTGCTTCAGGTATACCTGGAATCAACCGATTGGCTAATGCCACCTTCTCCATGACAAAACAGTCCACCTTCTCGTTTTCTACTTGATTTTCCCCATATAAATTCGAAGTTAATTTAGTAATAACTTCAGAATTATTCAACCTTCCGAAAAACTTGTTCATGAAAAATCCCCATTACATGAAAATCTGACCATATTGGCCCATCCATGTGACCGCCTCTCCTTTCATTTGTGTCCTAATTATTGTGACCCACTCATCAAGTGGCACTTCGAATTTATGAAATTCAAAAGTAATTTTATTTATAAAAATTACAGGATCCTCCGTATCCGTTACTGAAAACGTCGAAAGACGCTGTGTATCCAGTTTCCGATAATTTCCCTGACTGATATTTCGTGAAAGCAACTCCACCATTCCTAGTCATTCGGTCAGCATTTGCTTGTGGAATTGGATTTCCACCATTTTCATTTCTATGGTTATTATTCTGGAAAGTAACATGTCTTTCCGGATTTCCCATATTCTGATCAAAACCAGGGCGCCAGTAGTTTTTATTTACATTATTTAGGCCTGGAACAGGATCAAAATTTGAAAATCCACCCTGATTCATAAAATTCGGGTTTCTTTCCAACGTTACCGTCGTATCTCTCTGAGAAAACGGATTCAAGGGGAACTCTCTCGTGACCTCTCCAATCTCCTTGTGGAACCCTAGCACTGGGATAATTATAATTATTACAAACGTGCGCCATTTCAGTATTTACACCGATATTTCTCGACTCGCCTCCCACTTGGGTCCTATTTCCACTCCAGAAATCCCTATTCAGGTTATATTTCTCGATATCCCCCACATCTAATGCTCTACGCAATATTTCTTTCTGAAAATTTCTTTCAGTCAAATTTCTGCCCTCCAGATTTATTTGATTCTCAGAAACTATTTGCCGCGATATGCCTTTCATTAAATTCACGATTCCTATTTTCACTCATTTTGTTCCGAATCGAAACTATATTTTCACGTAATGGACTTGACTGATGGGGATTATTCTGAATTTCATCCCGAAATCCCGAATTTTCATCTTCTTCATTTCTATTCTGAAGTTGTGGAATTTCCAAATTATTACCAAAAGTCCGGTTAGAATATCACTTTGTCAATAAAGACAAAGTGCCATAGGATAATTACATTGGAAATTGATTTATTCATTTTGTATATATATATATGAGTTGTGACTCGCTTCAGACCCAGTAGTCTAATCCATGTTGGTTCTAGTTATTTGAAATCAACTTTAAATCTTTATAAATTACACATAATAATAACAATAAAACGATGATTTGAAATAAATGAAGTTTCTATAAACAAACAAACAAACAAACCAAATCTCCAAAGAAATCAAATAAATGAAAGTACCACAGTAATGGTTTATAAATGTCATCGGATGATGCTACCGACTTCACAGTTTCATTATATTTTTTATCTCGTCGAACGTTACTGCGTAATGTGTTATTTTGCAACAACGTCTTCTTTTTAGCACTATGCTCCAATTCCTTGAGTTTTGTTAACCTTTTCTCCATATGCTTCCGCTCTTCTATTTCGGTCATGATAATCTTTACACTCTACGCGCCAACGAGAGGGTTCGGATCTGTACATATCAATGAACGTTCGATACGTCGACACGCCACCTCTCGCCTTCGCATATAATCGAAAACTGAGAACTGTGCATGCATGCGTGACTGCCACACACGTTCGGTTTTGCATGCGCATAAGCATAACCGAGCGGCAAAAAATATAACTTTTGATATTCGTCAGGTTGCATGTACAGGTGAGGATACATACACGCTAAGGTTTGCCTGTCATTTATGCTTGTGAGGTTATAACCATCATGCAAACCCTAACGTGTATGGCGAGCTCAAGGCTGCTGGCATATGCCTACTTCAGCGTTATACTTAACTCTAGCGCAATGTTAAATCTAGGTTTCATGGCTCTATTTCCCACGCACCGGAACTTAATCTGAGTTTACTGTGACTAAATTATCCCAACGATATTCGCGTCGGATGGGTATACCAGATACGCAAGGAGGAGCTAGATACCGAGCTCGTGAGATTCCGTCTAGAGACCACTGGCACCGTCAGTAGTAGAACAACAAGAGTTCTACGGAATTTTGGCATAGGACCGCCTTGACTATGGCATTATATCTATTATGGAACACAATGTCTGGGAAAAAAAGTTAAAAAAAAAAAAAAATTGTATATTCCACACCATCCTGTTTTTGGGATGAGTTCTGAAGTATTTTGGTAAAAAAATATCTATTCTGGGGATAGATAGATTTAATTTTGATAGTTCAGCCCACTTGAGTGAACGCATCGCATTTATTTTGGAGATAAATATATTATATCAATTATGAAAAAATGTTCAGTATCCGTAATT